>VOQK01038969.1:14875-28796 GCA_015052645.1 Benitochromis conjunctus
AAAAATTCAATACAGGAAAATAAAAAATAGCCCATATTTCTTGAAAATGGTGCACGGAGGGCCAAAACATAAATGCGGGTCGAGGCTCTTTGGTCTTCAGATGCGGCTGCTGATATGGTGATGTGCAAGCGTCTGTCGCACATGTTGTGAGTGACCTTGAAATTCCAGCGAGTGACAGATTTGGTCTCAGGACTGAAAAAAAAGTATAGTGTGTGAAAACTAGTGTGCATGATTGCGTGAAGCTGTGGCCAATGTACTCCTGAATGATTTTGAGTGACATGGAGCTGGTGTCCAGGCTGCGGCTCACTGAGGTGACAAAGAGGTGACAACTTGTGCTCAACCCCAACTCATTTCTCACCTCCGTCTTTTTCCCCAGAGCACTTTGTTACGGTTCGACGCTGAGGAGGAGGCTTAAAAATAAGCCAGGAGGATGTTTTGTCGTATGTGTGTGTGTGTGTGGGGGGGGGTTCCAACCACACCCATGTTGTAGCACATACCAGAGCTGACTTGTGCTCTGCCCTTATTACAATGCAACCCCATCAACACATCCAAAAACAACAACAATAATTATTCAGCTGAGTTTGCAAAACTACACCCTGTGGTTTAGCAGTTGACCTTGTGATCATTTCATTTAAAATAGTGCAGAACCCTGTCCTTAGAGGATAACCTTTGTTATTTTGTCACAGCTACAGCTGGCAGATGTGTCTTGCACAGGGCATTGCCAGGTTTCTGTGATACACTCGCTGGTGTTGGTGTAGCTATGCCTGTGTAAAACATGTGGGTTGCAGTTTTCTCAAGGAGTGCTGATCCAAACCACATGAGTGTGACAGATTTGTTACACGAAAGAACAGAATAAAGAAAAATTTGATTTTTAAAAAGTCAGTAAAAACTACAGGAGTTTGCATGTTCTCCCCACATCTGTGTGGGTTCTCTCCGGGTCCTCCAGCTTTAATCAGAGGTATGAATGTGAGTGTAAATGGTTGTCTGTCCAGGGCGTACCCCGCTTCTCACCCTGCGGCAGCTGGGATAGGCTCCATCAACCAAGCAGCCCTGAACTGGATAAGCAGAAGAAAATCAACGGATGGACGTTGCTTTATTGAGACAGTTAAACTTACAGTAAGAGTCATGAGAACATAACTGTCAGAGAGTGTTTTAAGTTTATCTGTATCCCTCTTGCCACATACACACAGAGTGGAGCAGGCACTTCAGGGGAAGCAAGAGAAGCTGAGCACTGATTTTTTTTGCCATTAAATGAGACCCAATCATCGAGATGGTCCCCATCAAAACATTCTCCAACTCTGAAGTGGTGTCGATAAAGAGATTTTTCACATTATTATTAATATATCCAAATAAGCATTTTATGATGTATTATTGTTCAGTCTGTAGGCACATCTACCTCATAGGAATCATTCATCATATTAAATTTCACAATGAAATGATAAGAGATGTTGATCTAACGGAAGCATAGGAATGGTACAAGTGCAGTAAATCTGGTGATTTCTGAAGTACTTCTGAAACGTTTCAACTACCAAATCAGTCTCAGCAGTGGGGTGAGCCAGCAGACTGTAACCATGATCATTTTGGTATTTTTAGCAACTGATAAAGGACAAGTAATAGCCAGAGGACGTCTTGTGGTGGGATTACCAGCTTTTGGCTCTAGGACCACACACATCTTCAAACCTAATCTTCATTTTATGTTAATAGCAGGCTTGCGCAGTTTTAATGCATCAAACTTGGATTGTTGTAAAATCTCTCCACTACAGACAGACAGACAGACAGACCTGCCAAAGCACTCAGAGTCACCTCTGTGATTGTTCCTGCTACGGTGATTTTCGTTCTCCAGTGCCACTTTTTCAGACATAACCACAGAGTGAAAACATTACTAGCTACACTGTGCCATTAGGTAATATTACATCTTCTTATCCTAGATGACAATACTTCCAATGAAAAGCTACAAATCCATTAATAAATGTAAAACTGTAAGATCTAAGCCAAAGTCACGATGTTTTTTCTATTCTCCAAAGTCAGGTTAGTAGTCAGTCGTCATTTTAAGTGACAGACATCAAGTGAAGTCGGGGTTATGGTCACTAATGATGATTTATTTCTAAAAGGTTAAAAGGATGTGGAACTGGTGTGCCCTCTTCTTCAGGTGGCAACCCAATGATTGGACCACACCTGTAATTTTTCATAACAATCCAGGGCAACCCCAAAAGGTTGATTCTGTTCATCTGTTTATAATGTTGGGGAAACCTGCAGTCAGCTGAGACTGAAGAAGTCACTTGGATGAGTGACGAAATGTTTCTCCCACTGAAAACGCTACGTCCAGATGAACACAATCAACTTTTTGGGGTTTACTTACCTGGATGATTGAGCATGCATTAAGACAAATCCAAGGCAACATTTAAATATCTACCAAAATGCTCAAAACTCCCTCTGTGGTAGTCCTGCCAAAGGACATTTCCCTCACACAAGGAGAGAGACAGAAAGACTCACAAGGTGAAAACAATACCAGCAACACTTTCATAGGTAGTTAACAGAAAACCTGTTTGTGATTTTCCCATTAAAACTGGCATTAACAGACCGTTAGTCACAATCTGTCAGTCATCTCAGGAGGCTGACTCTTTTCACAAGTAAGAAAGATGCAATCAGTCCAATTGTGATCGCTTAAAATAGAAGACAGGGAAATGCTAATGAACCTGCTCGGCCCACTGACTCCAGCAAAATTTTAGATTACTTCAAAATAGGAATGTAAAAAAAAAAAATCTGATTGTGAATCAAGCACAGCTTTCTTTGTGAGGCTGCCCACCTAACAACAGTTTGCTGGGAAAAGGTTAACTGTATGGATTTTATGGAGGAGCTGAATCCGAATGTATCTGAGCTGGCAGTTCTCACACATTGACCGTGAGACTCAGGGAACTTCAGAGAGTACTTTTCATACTCCCTCACATCACACATGAATACAGGCTGTTTAGTAGGTTATATGTTATGTAATTGCTGAGTTGTGTGAAGCTTAGTGCCACCTAGAGGTAATTTTAATAGATCATGTTGCAGAAAAATACTTTAAAATAAGGCTAATTTGTCATTTTAAATAAGGGTGGTTGCAGTGCCTGTTCATCTCATGTCTTTCTGTTTGTGTGAGCAGTGAATGAAGCAAAATGATGTTTACAATGATCAAGTATTTCTTGGACCCATTCTTCATTAATTAATGAAGGTCTAGAGGGGCAGGCAACTGATGTGACTGCTTATATTTGTTGTTAAAAAGTCCAACAGTCTATCACAGCATAGATGCATGTTTATGAGGTAAAGTCTGGAGCTAATGACTCAACTCACAAGATCCAATATGGTCTGTGCTGCCTTTCATACGTCCCTAGAAACCAGTGACCCAGATTGGCTCAGGTGTCAGGTGGCAGTTCATCCCCTGGCCCCTCCCTCTCATTCATCTCTCCCTTCCCCAGCCCTGTCTCCATACCCCCCTGGAGGCATATCCATGTCAGCCTGCTGCACAGGTACACCACTGTCACAGGATGACTGAGCTACAACAGACTGCTCTCCTGCTCTATCCGTCTTTAAGGTAGACATCAAGCCACACAGCGGACATACATAATAATATTATTCAAACCTGCAGGTTTATAGCAGCTTAGATTTGACTGTTTGTGTGCAGTCTGAATGTTTATACATCAACCTGCAACCTTGCATCAACCTGAACAACAGGTTGATGCAAACTGCCTCAGGCAGTCAGTGAGTTGTGTCTTTATCTTGTCCTTCCTGATATACTCTCCATTTTATTCACACACATCTGCAGATGTGCAAGCATGAGCAAGAACATGAGCGCTTTCTTTCAGTTCCTTGCTCCCAACTCTCTTTTCAACATCGATTCAATGCCCTTCATTAAACATTTATTGCTGCCAAAGCCTTAAGAATAAAACCTAATTCTTCTCTTTGAGTGTCAGTTTGTGTGCGTATGTGTGTGTGTGCGTGCATGTGTGGTTGCCACCAGCTCCACCCATAACTCTGCACCAGCATCATTGGTATCAGGAAATTCAAAGTGTGTGCAAACAGAGTCTGCACACAAAGCGAATCCAAACGAGCAAAAACACATAAATGAGCCATGCACTAAAGACATTTCAATTCAGCTGCTCACAAATGTCTCTCTATTGTATGTGTTTGTTGCTGTGAGGCCTGTTTGTCTTACTTGGCATGAACTAGACTAGGCATTTAGGAGTTTTACAGCCTGGGTGTGAAAATGTTCTCAAAATGAAGCGAATTTCTGAGATCTGCAAAAACAAGTCTGTTGGATCTCAAACCCATCTGTCACTACTTTTCTATTGCAAAAGCAGATTTCACTTTTGGATTTGGTTCCAGCAAAACTATTTTTAGAAGTATGCTTTTTGGAAAGCTTCAGTAAGAACAAGGTGAACTGACATGCAACTAAGTTTCCCAGCAACTATCAAACAGCACCTAATGCAGTGCCACTAGACTAAACAACATCAGGTTAAGTATTGTATCTCCTATTGTGTCTCTCATTTAAAATGACTAACATTCAAAATACCTACAAAACCATTTAGAAAACCCTTAATTTTAGGATGTGATTAGGTATATAGATTCCTTTCGTAGTCACCTCTATAATGATTTGCACTTGTTTTGCAGGCACAGGACCTGGGCACACTGCAGGCACTGAGTCGACCATGAACTCTTCTGTATACCAAAGTACTCTAGAGAAAAATGTGAGGCCATCTATCTGGCTAAAGCTTTGCCAAAATTAAGTCAGGCGATGGGACAATGATCCCAAGCACATCAACAAATCTTCAACAGAATGGTTGAAATAGAAAAGAATGAAGGTGCCACACTGACCCAGGCACATTCCACACCTCAGCCTAATTGTTGCTGTGGCAAGACTTTAAGAGAGTTGTGCACAAACAAATGCCAAACTTGAATGAACTGAAGCAACTGTGTAAAAAAGAGCAGGCAAAACTCATCCTCAGTGAAGTAAGAGACAGGAAACACTTATTTCAAGTTGTTTCAAGTTATTATTGAGAAAAGTGGTTCTACAAGCTATTGCATCATAGCATGCACTTACCGTTTCACACGAATGCAAAGAATCCTAAGAAAACGTTCTTTCTCATGGGAGTGTTTATTCAAAAATGACTTCCATTTTCAGTTCATTTAGTTTCCTACTGACTTATTCATTAGGATGATTTTTTTTAGGGGGGGGGGGGGTCAACATTTGGTAGTTTCTTTTATCATTTTTTTGTAAATTATTTTTTTATTTAAGGAAATCATTACTTTCAGTTTTGTATAAGTCCACTTTGCACCACCTACTTGCACAAGTGCAGGCTTTAACATGTCACATGACATGCCATTAGCCTGCAGGGTGCAAAGCAGAGGGCGTGTTGCAGGGCCACGCCCGTGCTTGAGTCCATGATCGGCTCTGCACTTTGGTCTTTGTTTATTCTGTTAAGACTTATATCAACAGCACAGCTTGACACATACTTGACATCAAGCGTGTGAACTGCAAGAACATTTGCTGTCAGTTAATTTAAATGTAATTAAACTTCGCACCTCTTATTTTCAATCTGCTCTTTAGACTACCATGGAAAGCACTGATTTGTGAAATGCAGATCAACAGAAGCTCCGATCAGGTTAAATTACACTGTATTCCTAATTACATAACCTAATCATCCAGCAGCACTTAAACATTGTACTTGTGTGCTTATATATCACTATTTCAGTGTGAAGCAGGTCCTAACTAGAAAATGAAATCTAGTCACAAAGACAGTTTTCTTCACGTTCGTCATTTCTAGTAATAACTCGGAGTGCTGAGAACAATAGTCGACTAGCAGACACACCCTGAACTATGACAATTATCAACATTGCTCATCGCCACTTTTAATCTTGTATCTTGTTGACTGAAAACTTTCCCTTGGCACACACAGGGATCCACAGTCACTCACATACACAGCTGAGGACATAGAAAACTGAAGATGGGACAAGATGAGACAGCCCCTCAGACAGGTAAAAAGGAACACGACCAAAACAATTAAAATTCTCCTGTTACAGGGTGTCAGTCAGAAGGTATGAGCTGTCTGTACATGCTGGAATTCCATCCGCATAGCAGTGTTGGCATGAGGAGATGGTTGTGTGTCTGTAAAACCCTCGACACCAACCAGTCCTGGGTGTGGTCCTGGGTGTGGCGTATGTCCTCCCCTGGGCGGTTCCCTGAGCTTGCCCGAAGGTGTTACAGGGCGTTGAATATATTAATATTAATCTGAAAGGTTGCAACGGCTCAAGGAGGATGAGTCAAGCTTTACTCAGTAATTTTTGTTACCTCTTCTTTCCAGTTATCCAAAAAATTAGCAATCACTGATTTGATAAATCAGTTTATATCAGCTCTGTACTGCATTTAACACCAAGTAGTTGCATTTGAAATAATGCATTAAGAGTAAAACTAAAATCTTCACCTTCTCTTGGCTCCTTAATGGTTGGCACACTGGACCGTCCAAACCATTGAGCTCAGCCTCCTGTCTCTCTGTAAGTAGAGACCATCATAGCAGGTCTCACTACCACTTTGTAAACCTTCCCTTTCAGTCTTGCTGTTATCAGTCTCATCCTTCTGTCACCAATCAAATGTAAAACTAAAGAGATATACAGACTGCATATAAAAATGGATGTTTTTTTTTGTGCTTTTTTTGCAAATGCCCTGCTGTTGTTTTGTCCTTTTTTTTAACCCAGACATGGCCATGTCAGGTTATCAGCTAATGCTATCAGACTTGGTTAGCATAAACTGAACAGGTGTAGCAGTCATAACTGCTAGCTAGTACTAAGTAACAGAGATGGGCAGTAACGCGTAATCCGATTACTTTTTTCAGGTAATGAGTAAAGTAAGGGATTACTATTGCAACAAAGTAATTAGATTACGGTTACTTTCCCTTTAGCACACTGCGTTACTGCATTACCAAACCGTGATTTTGTTTGTGAGAGTGTCTCATGACAATAACATACGAGTGTGCGACGTCCGTGGCAGCAACAGACGTGTGTAGATCAACACTGGATAATAAAGAGTGTGGGAAAGAGTACGACCATACAGTGTTTAAAACTTGGAAGGAGTGACATTACTTTAAGTTTGATTCTGTAAAAAGTAACAAAAACATTTGTGTCTGCCGTAAAGAAAAATTAAACTTCAAATCTGAGCAAGCACCGAGCACGCTGCCACGGGAATGTGAAATTAACAGAGAAACAGCCGGATCCCCCCACTGACATGACCCCTGTGGCACCGGGCAAACCTCCCACTGCCCCACTCCTGCTAAACAGGTGAAAATAGACTTAGGGCATCAGGACTTAGTGCCACTGAATCTTTGATTTTATTTATTTTTTGCTGTGTTTTACTTGCATCTATTTGAAAGAGTGAGTGTAAACACAAAAAAATTATGTTATTTTATATGCTGGAATATGCAGAAAATAGGTTTAAAAGTTAAACAGATTTCCTCAAGTCAGAGAATGTTCATATAATTGAATCTTTGCTTAATGCAATGTGCATAAAGTTAAAAGATTAAAAAGAGACGTTTTCATTTGATTCAAGTTTATATGATGGATTATGTAGAAACAATAAAATTGGGCTGAAAGGTCTATTGCTTTATTACTTATTCAGGGTGTGTATCATGTTTTTAAAAGGAGCTAAGTAATAAGGTAACTAATTACTTTTGAAAATAAGTAATCAGTAAAGTAACAGGATTACTTTCTTGGAGAAGTGGAGATCATTTTTCAAGTAACTAAACACTGCTATATAAGAAGACAGGTAAAAATGCTAAAACATATAATTTGTGGACAGACTGCACCTCACAGCTCACAGTGTCAACCAAACAGAGTCAGTGACTCAGCAGCCACAGCAGCAATCCAAGCTCTGGACATTTGGTCTCAGGACTTGTCAGAATTTCTTTTAACTGATAGTTACTAAAAGTGGATAAACTCTGTTAGAAAAGATGCATAAAGTTTTAATGTATTAGAATCATCAACACTGGTAGACGACCTGATTCCAAAAGAAAACAAGTTTGCTATCGCCGCACTGCAAGTGCATATTTAATAGCTCAACATGCACGCACAAAATATGAGGCTTTACCTGTCTTCCACAAACAAATCAACGCATTTCCACTGAAATTAAATTCAATCAAATTGTTTATAAAAATAAGGGTTGGACAGCCCAGCCCTTATTTTTTAAAATAATTTCATGCAGCAGGCAGCTGCTTTGAGTTTAAGGGTTGGGCACACCGGTGTGCCCAACCCTTAAACTCAAAGCAGCTGCCTACTCAAACATCCAGACTCATCAATGGAAACATAGAAGAGTATCTGTCTCCTTTCCTGCTAGATGGCCCACCTTACTCACTTTCAAATTTCTGACTTTGCCATTTGTTGGTGGGCCTTGAGGTTTACGGGAGATTTTTTTCTGTAAAATTAACCATGCCGTAAATGTCTCAAATATTTCGATGTTTTAGTAAAAAAACTAACATTAGAAATAATGTATTTCAGCAGCAAAATACAGGTAGCAACTGATGTTTAGGCTCATCATACTGTGGATATACATGTTACATTGCCCCAGGGCCTGAAGGTGAACGTTGGGTTGTGGAGAGGTTAAAAGAGCAGCAGGGGAGGAGCAACACTGAAGTCAGGATTTTTTTCAGCTTGAATGTCCTGAACCAGATCAAGTCACACCAAGCGAATAAAGATCAGTGGAGTTGTTATGGTTTTAAAAATGACAACATGAATAAGTTTCTCAGATCAGACTGATAACTGAAAATTAAGTGTCTGCTCTTTGAACATATTCAGATCTAAGCATCTTTATTCTTTTTTTTTTAAATGTTTGAGCTGTACTCAATAGGTTTCTATGATTACACCTTTTTTTTAACATGCTTCTGCATATTTTGGCTACCGTAGAAACTTTATATGCAAGCCTTGTCCTGTCTCCAGAAATCAGGAATGAAAGGAGATGGGAGAGGGTGGAAATTCTCACCACGCCTCAGAAACATGCCCTAAAATGATTTCACTGATTCACCCAGAGGACAAAAAAGGATCAAACACTCACACAAAACAAATGTGGAGAATTTAGTGGCTGATTTACAGAATCTTACGTGCCATTTTTTGTCAAGGAAATTAACATGGTCACGCACACCTAGGGTTCTATGAATTATCGTTATCAGTCTGCACTTCTTTTCCTTTTCCCTCAACCACAGAGTTGAGGCTGATGACTGTGTTTCCCGAGCCTGGTTCTGCAGATGTTCTTTTTTCTCAATGCTGTCCTCAAAGAAAATCTAGTTTCTCTCTATAATAATGTAGGGAAGCTTGAGATTACTGTATTAGACGTGTACAAATAAAGTTAATTCACACTAAAGAAGTAACAAATGAGCTTTCAGGGGTGAAAAGGGTTCAAAGTATAGCTTTAAAGATAGGGGAAGGGTAGTGCAGGAATGCCGCTTTGGCAAATCTGTGTTTATGTGCAGGCAAAGGCGTGCTCTTGAATGTCATTCGCCAAAGGGAATAGCATGAAGTTAAGGTGGGACTTCTTTTTTTTTTCCCAGACAAAATGTAAGACCAGTTCATTACCTTTATGAGTCACTCACTGAAAGGCAAGCACACAAAAGCTCTGGGAGTTATAAAACCATCTTGGTTTGTCACTGGCTCCCAAAAATTCCTTTTCACTCTATCATCAGCACCAAGTCTGCAATTAGATTTGAGCTAATGGAAAACAAGTCTTTGTAATAAATCATACCAGCAAGCAAACACTACTGCTCACTCTCGCTTGCACTTTCCCTCCTGTTTGCTCGTACATAACTCACAATCCCTCACATTTCCAAACACATACATGCTACATTCTGCAAAAGTTGCAGAGTTTATAAGGTAGTGTAGGGAGACTCTCCTCAGGCTGTAGGGTGTAGGTCTATATCATCAGTATTTATGCTTGCAGACAGCCTTAGGTTAAAGTCATTAGGCTGTTCTTTCCTATGAGTGAGCTTCTTGTGCACAAAGACATATTTCTGAGGCATGATTGTCATGGCTCAAAAACTGCAAAACCACTAAGAGGCTCTCTTCATTGTTGGTATTTCTGGTTTTAAAGAGGGTTTTTTGGTCTTCATTTCTGTCTCGTACTTATTTGCTAAATGTTTCTTTGTGTTGCTGGCTAGGCCTCCCTTTAAAAGACTCTGTGATCTGGACAACCTTAATTTAATCAGGGGAAATTAATTTTGAGGAAAGAGCACTTTTACTTACATAAACAGATATATATATACTTGAAATCTAAAAAGTGACAGTGTGTCGTTACATTAGCGAAAAAACAACGCAAAGGCATTGAGAAAAAAACGAGCATTCGGTATGTAAAACATCTTTAAAATCTGAAATTTTAAATGTTTCAAGGTAACACAAAACCTGTGGTAACCTAAGATAGTTGTAAAGCCGTGCATCAGGTACAAAATACCAAACTGGAATATCCAAAAAGAATGAATTCTTGTGAGTCAAATGTCAAATGAACGAATTGACTTAACCTGTTAGAATGTTGACATTTGAAGGTTAGTGCTAAAGGCAAAATACAGCTGACATGAATAATTTTTTATACTGAATTCATTTATTTTGGGTATAAACGGGAAAAATAAATTGGTCAAAATTTCCAGCAGGCTATCCAGTACACTACATATTTCAGTCTAAAGTAAAGCAGTTTAGCTGACTGAATGGACAATAGAATAGAAAGCCTTTGCTGCTATTATATTACACAGAAAACAATTAAATCAGGCGTGCTACACTTGATCGCATTAAAACACACAATAGCTTTACACAAATGCTATATAAAAATTGGATAACTATATAAACTAAGACACATATGCAAAAAGTCTGAAAAAACAAAAGAAGATGTAGAGCTACAAAAACAGATTATAGTGTTTATTCTATAAAAAATACAAGCTAGAACAAATAAAGGGAACTATTTTTCTACGAATGCTTTAACACTCCTGATTGGTTTATAAATTAAAGTCTATGATTTAAGAAATTTCTCTGCAGTTATTCCCAATTTTCCACTTTGCTAACACATTTTAATCCAAGGCAGGTCACATTGTGAGCAATGAGAACAACTTGTATCGCTGCTAAATCTCCACAGCACAGGTATTCAAAGAGTCCAAAACTCTTTAAGCTGAGCTGGTGAGTCATTTTGAAAGAAACGAAACGTATAAAACCAAAGTAAGCAGCTTTGTGGAGCACTGGCTATTGTGTAGATAGACTGGGACTCAAAGTGTCCTATACTTCACTGTGTGTGTATCTTTAAAATGGGAAAATGTGGGTATTGGTTGAAAAAAACAACAACATATTAGCACATAACCAATAACACCAAATAAGTGACTTGTCAGGAAAAGAAGTACATTAATTGGAAAGTTGGATTATGGACATCCCACACAGAGATAATAAAATTTAGTGTTACTGTCATTAATGAGTGGCTGCTAAACTTGTTTTTCCTGTGAGTCCCGCCCATTGCCTGCAGGCAGTTGTGGGAGCAGGGTTAGAGTGTGTGTGAGAAACAGAGAGTTTCTTCTCAGTTGAGGACACAGACTGAAAGCAGATGGGAGGGGCATGTAAAGACTTAAAGAGACCTGAGCGATACCTCGGCGGCTGTTTTAATTTAAATTTCAAAAGACGCATCACCTGGTGTACTGGATGTACTGTCTGTACTTTAAACAGTTTGCCTTTAAGGCCTTTTATTATTACAGCCATTACTGTACTAGTTTCTGCTTAATACAACAGATGTTGTTAAACTATCAGGAATGTAACTAAAAGCAGGTGTTTTTATATCTTAGGCACATCTGTCATGGGAAAACCTACATTTTTAATATCAACACTGTATGCATTTTTATGTAATTATCGGCATGAATTGTATGTTGAGCATATTGTATATGCAATACTTTTTTTTCCCCAAATAATCAGTGTGTACATTTGAGCTATCCTGGCAAATACAAGTGTTTCCTTCTTCTGCTCTATAATTGTGACGATGTAATGGACTTCAGTCCTTGAAAACTAACTTATAAGTTTCAAGCTTCCAATGTGGAATGATCTCTCCATGCTCTCTCTCATAATCAGTCACTTTAAAAATAACCTCACTTCACTAAAGCACAGTGAATACATAACAGACCTGACTTTTCACAAGCATCGTTATTTAAAAAAAAACAAAGAACTGCATCACTTTCCAAATGCTGATCGCCTTATTTTCAAATGCTATTTGATCTGCTTTCTCAAACTGTTCTTTTAAAACGGTCTCTGTTTGCCAAATGTTCCTCCCCGACTCCTATTTCCATAACCTACACATGCTTTCCAAAAATGAACTGTCTCTATTGAAGCGTCCTCATCATCTAATAATGTTCCACAATGTGCTGCTTTTGGTGTTCAAACCTGTGTGACAATGGACCTTATGGTGGTGCGCACGCACGCACACACACACACACGCACGCACGCACGCACACACACACACACACACACACACACACACACACACACACACACACACTTCTGTCTCCAGCTGACTAGACAGGGGAGTGGCAGAGAGAGAGATAGAGTAATAAAAAAGTTTTTGGCTGACAGACAGAGAGGTGTGGTCACAAGTCTCCAAAAACGATCCTGTCCTGCTCTCGGTTTGCAGTCTGCACCAGAGGGACCAGGGCGGACAGGGTGGAGACAGAGAGAGAGCGAGAGCGAGAGGGAGAGGGAGGCAACCTGTCAGGTTGTTTCCTTCCACTTAGTTTTGTCCAGTAACTCCTGTGGAGTCGTCGAGGCTGCCGTTCTCTGGTCACCATGTCAGCGTACGGGTCTCAGCAGGCCCTGAACATGGGCCGCAGGGTCAACTCCAGGGGAGACTTGACTGGAGAACCCACCTATCAGTACGCACGGAGCGACGGTTTGCACGGAGGGGGTAACGGATACGACCAGTACGGATACGACGGATACAAAACCTTCACCTATTCAAAGTCCATGAAGGGAGGCGGGATGACGAGCGGAATGGCGAGCAGCTCGAGAGCCGGAACCACGAGAGGGATGACGTGGCGTGGGGCCAGCATGGGAGGGGGGCCGATGAGCGGCGTCGGCGGGGGGGCGATTAGCGGAATGGGGTATGAATTTTCATCTCTCTCCCACCAGTTTTGGGTTTCTTTTAGCACCTGTGGCCAATTTGTGAACTGCAGCGCACGATAGATAAAAACTGCCTTCCATTAAATATTAACCGTGACAGCCTGTGTTGTTTTTGTTGGGCCCTGCAAACACTAAAAACACCCCATACTCACTGGGCTTAAAAAAAAAAAGAGAACAAAGCAATGAAATCCACATCAGCCCGCAGGAGTATAATTACAGGGAAATGCTCTTGTTCTGCAAAGTAACAGCATTTCCACTTGTTTTGTAACATTGAAGTAAAGCAGGAGCTAATTTTATAAAAACAACAAAGTGGTGCTTAATTGAGATTTGTTTGCAGAAGGAGTCACCTCAGTTACAGGATTGTGTTTCTGACCCTGCACCTTTAAGAAAGGGCAGATTTAATCGCAATGCGCAAACCTAAATTATGAGTCAAAGCAACTTCGTTTATGGCTTGATTTGCAGTTTTATATCAGGGAGTGATGTTTGAGATAAGGTACTCGTGTAAGCCCTGTGATTAAAGCGAAAGTGCGTGGGGCAGCTTATGGCAAATATAAGTACGTTTGTTACATTGTTTATTATTGCTGGTAGCACTTTTTTTCGTGCAGAGAAAAAAGAACGTGTAGAAAGATCTGCCAAAGATATTACAGGTGTTATTTGGAAACAGTGTCCTCATACTATAGCTAGTAAATAAGCCAATGTCAGCATATATATATATATATATATATATATATATATATATATATATATATATATAAAAAAAATATATATATATTTTTAA
>VOQK01038969.1:39186-57942 GCA_015052645.1 Benitochromis conjunctus
CAACTCTGAAGGTATTTTTTGCAAGATTCTGGTGTTTTCCTTCTCTTTGATAATGGTAGTAATATTGCAATTGTAAGTAGTTATAATGACAAATCATTTGTAAATACTGCCCTATTTTTATTATATCCGTTGTGCTGTGACATATGCTTTAATTCCCCTTATTAGGCCTATTTTTATTATACTGTGGATGCAGTCGTGTGATATGTATTTTGTCCTGTGTGGATGTGCAGAATATCAAAGCAGAGCTGGATCAGAAGAAAGATATTCTAAGTGCTATGGAGGCAGAGTTGTCCAAGGCGAGCCACTGGAACAGCCAGTTGGGCGGATCCTCCCACAGGTGTGACCTGATGCTGACAAAATGCACAGAAGATGTGAGCATGCTGTCAGACCGCTGGAGACGAATCCAAGGACAGCTTGATACTAGGTATGCCGCTCTGTCAGCTTTTTATAATAACTGATTGTTAATCTCAAATTGAAGACTTTGCGGTCATGCAGTAAATAACTTATTCCATATTCAACCATATGTATATATATTTGAGGCTGTCTGTAAACATGTGAATCTATTTTTAAAATATGTTATTCACATACTGCAATTTGTGATTGACAGAAAATGATCAAGCAAAGCACAAAACATTTGCTGCTTGTGTCTTTCTAGCGCTTTTTAAATGTTATAATATCACTGAAATTTAACTTTGGGGATATGGATTCCTGATTGAACAAAACAAATTATGAATTAAAAAAAAAACTTGTAACCTTGGGCATGAGAGCGTTTGAGTAAAAGGGAACTTATGCTGGTGGTCTCTTCCACTTGCTCAGAATACAGGATCTTCAGTCATATCTGCCTCAGCTGCAACACTACCAGCAAACCAGCACATCCGTTCTTGAATGGATTGAAGCCACACGGAGAAAACAGGTGGCTCTACAGGCCACCAAGATAGAAAATGTTCAAGCACTGGAAGACCTCATTAACAACCAGAAGGTAATATGCTGAACATTTGCTATTATTGGAGTTACTTCAAATAATTGTCTGTTAAGGTGTCAAACACCTGACATCTGTACATCTGGGTTTCTTTAGGCTCTGAATGCAGAAATCAAGACGAGGAGGGAGACAGTAGATAGTGTGCTGAAAGACAATGAGTCCTGTGTGAATGCTATCAAGGTAAGTAGGTCAATAATCAAGTGCATCTGGCCTCAGATTCATTAAAAGATCAACTTCCTCTATTTATTTATTTTTATTTTTAACAGGACTATGAAACAGACCTTGCAGCTTACACCTCTGGTTTAGAAACATTGCTCAACATCCCCGTGAAGAGGACAATGCTGAAGTCGCCGTCAGTGGATCTCAATCATGAGGTAATGCAACTGTAGTAAAAAATGTTTTGTGGAAATACTGGAGCAACTTTAGATCTACAGTAAACCATTAGTAGATGACTTTTTTTTTTTTTCTTGTATGTTAGGGTTGATTTTTCAGATTTTTTATTTTTTAATTAAATGTAAATTTGTCTCTGTCTCAGGCTACCCAACTGCAGACTCGTTATATGGAGTTGCTTACCCTTTCTGATGACTACTACAGATTCCTAGGAGATTTGCTCAGAAACATGGAGGAGCTCAAGGTATGGATCTCCTATGCTGAATATTTGAGCTGCTTTGTATCTGTGTTTTATCTTATTGGAGGTGATCGTGGTTTTCTTTCTTTTCTTTTTTTCATTTTTCTTTTTGCTTTCTCTTTATGACATCTTATCATCAAACTGCCCAGGGACTAAGAATGAGAATTCGGGGTAAATCTGTCACCTAATCTTTGTTTTACTTTAAAGTTAAAGGAACTCCTTCATACCTTCCAGCAAACCATTGTTGTTAATGACATCACCTGCAGTCAGCATTGCGTTGCTCCCACTTACATGCATCTTTTGCTCATGAACTCCATGTACAAATTTGCATCAGCTAAAAGAGTATCAAGACTCATAGTACATGCAACAGTGCAATGTTACTGACTGTACAAGAACTGACAGACTACAGATGCTATATACATGAATTTCAGTATAACGAGAGTAAAGTTTATTTAGCCATACCTGAAATTGGTCATATCTAAGTTACAACTAGCCATAATAAGCAACTACCTATCCACTATGTTGGATATTAGTATCCTATAGAAAGCAAATTTGTGGTTCCTAAGTCCTCACATAGGACTATAGACTGGTAGCTGACTCCCAGGCAGTCCACTTGGTAAGGACAAATGTGTATTCCCATTCAGATACTAACCAGGCACAAAGCTGCTTAGCTTCTGAGATCAGATGGTATCACGGTATGGAAAAATGTGTATTTCACAGCCAGACATTGTGCTAAAGGGGCAGCTCAGTGTTACTTATGGTTGCAAACTAAGTTACTAACACTGTAGCTATGGATGACTGTAGCAATCTGTTAGTGACCAAAGCAATTACAAGGAGGTTTTGTTGAGATGAACCATATACCTCAGCTTGTGACTAATTTCACCTTGCAACTCCAAGCAACCACCATGGACAGTATAAAAGATTATTAGTTATTTAAGGACCATTTTAAAGTCTCAAGATGAGTCTTATCTTTGTCACTATCTCAGTTGCAAAAAAGTGAATTAGACAAGGAGGGATGGGTCTTAATGTGAAACCACACAACCACATGTCTTATGATTGACAAGCTGTTAGCCAAGTGTGTGGTTTCACAGGGATAACCTTCTATAGTATGATCAAGATTTTAAAAAAGTTTTTTGTTCAATAAGACCTAAAAGACAGAAAAGTTGGTGGAGACCACAAAAGACATAAGATAACTACAGTCTTTTAATTCATTAATTATAGTGGCAAATGAAACTCTACAATAACACAGAAAACCCCAATAATCAGATGAGATAACAACATCCTGCCCACGCCCCATAAACAAGCATTTGGCGACAGTGGGAAGGAAAAACTCCCTTTTAACAGGAAGGCACAGGGATCCATCTGTCATAAGTGGTTGGGGGGTACTGGATTTGCCTCAAACTGAATGGAATGTTTCTTCATGTTTGCCAACACGATATGAATGTGATGTTAATAGGGTTATGCTAAGCAAATGTTATGCTGGATACTTGTTAACCCCAACACAAGTGGGTAAAAAATAGTAATTAATGAAAGTTTAATTTAAACCCTTTTTAAAAATACCTTTGCATTCGTCTTTACTTTGTCTTTCCTCCAGATTCGTAACACCAGAATTGACCTGTTAGAAGAAGAACTTCGCCTTCTGAGAGACGATATGAGAGACGGCAACGCCAAGAACAAATCACTGGAAGATGCTCTTGCTCGTTACCAACTGGAGCTGAACCAGTCAAAAGAACAGTTGCTGTCAATGGAGGAGGTGAAACAAAGTGCATCGTTGCAGTGCAGTGCCACCAAGGAGAGCCTAGATAGCACACAGAGCCAGCTGGCAGGCCTCAGAGATCAGGTGCAACGTCTCAACTACTTGCTGGATGAAGAAAAGAGGAAGAGGAAGCTAGCAGAAGAGCGCTACACTCAGCAGCAAGAAGAGTATGAAGCAGTGCTGAGAAAGAGGCAGAACGAGCTGGAGACAGTCAGTTGGTCCAAAGTGGAGGTGGAGAAGACTTTGTCAAATAAAGAGCTTGAGATTGAAAAGCTCCGGCGACAGCTGGCTGACGAGACAGCAAGGTTCATGGAGCTACAGAAGGAGATATCAAAGGTAAGGAGCCAATACAGTACGGAGATCAATAACTTAAAGCTCAGCTACGAATCCCAGATCCACGTCAGTCATGCAGACATGCAAAGGCTGGCAGCTGAGAGGGACGAGGATACAGTGGAGCTCCAGCTGCAGTATGACAGGATGGAGGCAGAGAGGAAGAATCTAGAGGAGGAGCTACGGAGACTCCGAATATCTATCAGCCAGGTTGAGGAGCAAAGGAAGGCAGCAGACGAGGGAGCTCACACTCAGCGAGCTGTAATCATTGAGGAAGGCCGCAAGAGGAGAGAATTGGAAAGTCAGGTGGAACTGTTGATGAGGCAGAGAGATGAGGAAAGTAGCCAGTATAGAGCAGAGCTGGCTGAGGTTAGGAAGGACCTGCAGGAGACGAGTGACCGACTGGCTTATGTCACGCACAGTCTAGAGGAGGAGACCCGCAGAAGACAAACTGCAGAAGAAGGGCAGAAAGTGCTTGAACAGACTCTGGCCCAGCTGCAAGTGAAGCTAACTAATTCATCAGTGGCTGTAACCCAGGTACGGGAGTACAAGGAGGAGCTTCAGAATCTGCGATTGGAGCTGGAGAGAGAAAGCAGGGAGCGAAGCAGAGTTGAGCAAAACATGAAAAGCTTACAGGGACGCATCAAGGACCTCCAGGCTGTAAGAGATGGACTTGAGAGCCAGGTGGAGAATTTGCGCCAAGCTAACCAAGAAGAAGTAGCCAGAAGAAGGCACATTGAGTCAGAGCTGGAGAAGACCAATATGACCCTGGCAGAACACAGCAGCACTATCGTTGCACTACGTCAAAGCCAAGAACAAGCCAGCAATTCCGAAAAGAGAGGTGAAGAAGAGCGGCTTCGGTTGCAGGAGGAGCTAGAGAAAAACTCGAGAGAGAAGAAAACCTCTGCAGAGCACATCACACAGCTGAGCTCTGACCTGAAAGCCCTTCAGCAGCAGCTGCTTGAGGAGCAGCTCAGAGTCAAAGAGGCAAACCTTAGGAATGAAAGTCTTTATAAAACTATAGAAGAGAAAAGCAAGATACTGAATGTGAACTCAGTTGAGCTTCAAAGGCTGAAGGAGCTGACAGAAACTCAGACCAAAGAGAGGCTGAGGCTGGAGGAGGAGCTAAGGACAACACGACATGATAAAGATGAACTCATGAGAGCCAAACAGGGAAGCGATGATGAGCTCTCCTCGCAGATTACTGCGCTGGAGCTGCAGCTACAGGCCAGTGAGCGCAGCAATTTAGACTACCGCAACCTGGTCTCCGAACTCTCCTCTGAGAGGGAGAAACTCAAAGTGGAGACTGAGAAAATACAAACGCAGGCCACCGAGGTACATGGAAGTTTGGTGCTTAGTCCTGGACTGTTCTCGTCTTTCCAAATCAGAGTCTTCACTTGGAGCATTCAAGTAGCAACTGTAGCTCTAGCTAGTCTGAAGCGAAACCTTTCCTTGCATGCTGGAGTGCCTCTTGTAGACGTAACTCTGATTTGAACACATACCATCTGTATGTGTTTGAATAAACTTGCATGTGTATAAACTTGCATGCAAACATAATCTGCGCCTCTCTACCTGACAGCCTCCCTATTCCACTGTCTCCCTGTCCACATTGTGGAAAGATGGGCAGTTAAGGGTTAGAGTTAGTGCTGTTTGCTTGCTTTTTTGGCTTCACTTTATTTGACCATAGTGACCAGCACCATCACTGCTGCTGTTTTTCTGATCTACTAGATTCTGATCATTGTTTCTTATATTTTTTAGTACATTTTAATGGGTTTAAAGATGAATTTTGCAATCTTGTAAAACAGCACTGGCATGACATCAGATATTTACAGTTTCCAAAAATGCTTATGACAACTCCTCTTGGTAACTAAAATCAGGTGATCACGATTGGCTCACATCTATTGGTTTTATGTATCTGTGCTGTTTTGCAAATTAGTCTCGCTTTCTGGTTGTTGAAAGGAATTAGCCTTTTTTTTTTTGTTATATCACTTGTATAGCAAACCAAATGAGAATTTGGCAGAACACACACAGACTTGCTTTTAATATTTGAACTTTTATCACTAGTGCCAGCTTGTGGGCTGCTTTTCTTTGTCAAAAATTTGCAAAGGTTTGAGTTGTAAAGACAACAAAAACTTCTTTTGAGAAATTACTTTTATTGTTTCTAAATAAGCTGTGCGCCCAAATATTCTTTCAGCAGTAAGAATTCAGGCACTCTTTAAGAATGAAAAGAGCAAGTATGTGTGCTGTCCTCAGTGACCACTGATGAAAAATACAAAAAGGAAAAGGAGAAAAATTAGGTTCCTCGTCTATACTGTTGATATATGAGTATTTTTAAGTTGAGTAACGTCTTGTCTCTTTTCTTTCTCTTATTTGTCTCTTTATTTCCTGCAGATAAGAACCACCGTGCAATCCCTTCAGTCCCAGTATAATGAAATTGTAACCGAGAGAGACACTTTGTTGCTGAAATTGCAGTTGTCAGAAAAGGACAAAGACCACATCTCAAGACTAGAGGAGGAACTCAGCCGCATTAAACTGTCCTTAGAATCTGAGTATCGCATTAAGCAGCGTCTACAGGAGGAGAACGAAAGAGTGAAGAGGGATTTAAGTTACTGGAAGGACCAGTGTGATAGTAAACATGGCCTTATTAGGCAGTATGAGACAGACAAGGATGTTTTGGAGAGGGAAAAGAAATCTTTGAAAAGTGAGATAGAAAGGCTGATGAGAGAGTTACGTGAGCTTGAAGAATCATATAAAATTAAACTGTCAGCCATCCAGAAAGAATTACATGAGGTCACCATTGTCAGAAAGAACATAGAAACTGAGCTGAAGACTGCCAGAGAACCTCCAACCTTGGATGCTTCCACTCTGATTTTTGATGGCGTCCGCAAGACAGTAACAGCAGACCAGTTGCTCGATTGTGGTGTTTTGGATAAACAAACGTGTAACCAGCTGGTGAAGGGACACAGGACTGTCCCTGAAGTGTCTGTTGACAAAAAAGTCAATTTAAAAGGTACAGGCCCAATAGCTGGGGTGGTAATTGAAGGTCCAAAAGGTTCAGGCTCCATTTCTGGACCTCTTTGTAAACTGACTTTCACTGAAGCCAAGAATGAAAATCTCCTCCCAGCAGATTCCATCGATTTGCTTCTGGATGCTCAAGCCGCTACAGGACACATCATTGACCCCAGAACTAATCAGAAGTTGACAGTGGAAGAGGCATGTAATCACGGTGTGATCGATGATAAGGACAGAGAGAGGTTGCTAGCAGCAGAAGCTGCAGCTGTAGGATATAATGGGCGTGGGACAAATAAACCTCTTTCAGTATTTCAGGCCATGAAGATGGGACTAATTGACAAAAACACAACACTGCGTCTTTTACAAGCTCAGGAGTCTGTGGGGGGCATTCTAGATCCAGTACTCAGTGTGTTCCTTCCCAAAGACACAGCCATTGAGCGTGGCCTAATTGATGACAACATATGCCGTGCTTTAAATCAGAGGCCTGAGCTCTACCTGGACCCAGAAAATGAGGAAGGGGTAACTTATATGTCAATGAAGAGAAGATGTAAGGTAGAACCACACACAGGCCTTCTCCTTCTTCCTGTCACTGAGAAGGTAGATCCATCCAAACTTATTTTTGATGGTGTTCGAAAACCTGTCACAGCCAAGCAGCTGCTGGATTGCAGTGTCCTGGACAAGCCAACATTTAAAGATCTAGAAAGGGGGAAGAAAACCATCCCAGAAGTATCTGTTGACAAAAATGTCAATCTGAAGGGAACTGGGCCCATCGCTGGGGTGGTAGCTGGGAAGCAGGGCAAAATGTCCTTGTCAGAAGCCAAGAGACAAATGTTACTACCTGATGATAGTGCAGATTTGCTACTGGAAGCCCAGGCAGCAACTGGTCATATAATTGACCCCCAAACAAATCAGAAGTTGACTGTAGAAGAGGCATGCACCAGAGGAGTAGTGGATATACGAGACAGAGACAAATTATTGGCAGCTGAGGCCGCTGCTGTTGGCTATAAGGATCCTAAAGTTGCCAAGCCTCTCTCAGTGTTTGAGGCCATGAAGAAAGGACTGATTGACAATAAGACTGGACTACGTTTACTGCAGGCCCAAGAATCAGTGGGAGGAATTCTAGATCCCAATCTCAGTGTGTTCCTGCCTAAAGACACAGCTATCAAGCGCAACCTTTTAGATGAAAACCTTCGCCATGCTCTGAAACAAGATCCTGAATGTTATATTGACCCGGAAACTGAGCGTGATGCCAGCTATGAGACTTTGAAAAAAAGATGCAAGATAGAGCCTCACACAGGTCTGCTACTTTTGTCAGTCTCAGAGAAACTAGATCCTACTAAACTAGTCTTTGATGGTGTACGTAAACCAGTAACAGCAAAGGACTTGCTTGATTGTGGGGTCCTGGACAAACCAACATTTAACCAACTACTGAAGGGGGAGAAGACTGTCCCAGAAGTGTCTGCAGACAAGAAAATCTCTCTAAAGGGGACAGGAGTGATTGCTGGTGTGGTGGCTGAACCTTTAGGGAAACTGTCTTTATCAGAGGCCAAGAAACAGATGCTCATGCCATTAGATAGTGTAGATTTACTACTGGAAGCCCAGGCAGCGACAGGTCACATCATTGATCCCATATCCAATCAGAAGCTGACAGTAGAAGAGGCGTGTGCAAGAGGAGTGGTGGACAGTAGAGATCGAGACAAACTCTTGGCAGCAGAGGCTGCTGCTATTGGCTACAGAGACCCTTACACAACCAAGCCTCTTTCAGTGTTTGAGGCGATGAAGAAGGGAATAATTGACAAAAAAACAGCGCTACGTTTGCTGCAGGCCCAGGAATCTGCAGGTGGCATTCTAGATCCAAACCTTAGTGTGTTTCTTCCGAGAGACACAGCTATAAAGCGTAACCTTGTGGATCAGGAACTCTGTCGTGCATTAAACCAAAACCCAGATTGTTACCTTGATCCAGACACAGAACGCGATGCCAGCTATGGGTCTTTAAAGAGGAGATGTAAAACAGAATCTTACACAGGTCTGATACTTTTGCCAGTCACTGAGAGGAAAGACCCTTCCAAACTCATGTTTGATGGTGTCCGCAAACCAGTCTCAGCACAGCAGTTGCTTGATTGTGGGGTCCTGGACAAATCAACATTTGACCAACTACTGAAGGGAAAGAAAACAGCGCCAGATGTCTCTGTGGATAAGAAGGTCTTCCTAAAAGGGACGGGATCAATTGCAGGTGTGACAGCTGGGCCTTCAAGGAAAATGTCCTTTACAGAGGCAAAGAAAAAGAAAGTGATGTCATCTGATAGTGCTGACATGCTTCTGGAAGCTCAGGCCGCCACAGGTCACATCATTGACCCCAGAACTAACCAGAAGCTAACAGTCAAAGAAGCATGTACCAGAGGAGTAGTGGATAAGGAGGATGAATCAAAATTGTTTGCAGCTGAAGCCGCTGCTATAGGCTACAAAGACCTTACTACTGGCAAGCTTCTGTCAGCTGGCCAGGCCATGAAGAAGGGAATAATCGACAAGGACACAGCTCTGCGTGTGCTTCAAGCTCAAGAGTCTGTAGGGGGTATATTGGACCCTGACCTCAGTATATTCCTACCCAAAAACATTGCACTAAATCGGAATCTCATAGATCAGGATCTATACCATGCCTTGAGTCAGGGTCCTGACTGTTATCTGGACCCAGACACCCAGCAAGGAACTCCATATATATCCCTGAAGAAAAAATGTAAAGCTGATCCAAGCACAGGTCTTTTGCTTCTCCCTGAACCTAAAAAGCCAGCAACTGTCCAGGGGCTTAGGGGCCAGGTGTCTGTTGTGGATCTGGTGGATGCAAATTTGCTGCAGCGGTCTGATATGGACAAGTTGAATCAAGGTAGATTGACTAGCCAAGAGGTTGAAGAACGCCTACGCTCCTATCTGAGAGGTTCCACCTGCATAGCAGGAGTTTATGATGAGGCCAGTGATAAAGTACTGACAATTTATCAGGCCATGAAGGATGGACTGTTGAAATCTGGGACCACTCTTGAACTGCTTGAGGCTCAGGCTGCCTCAGGTTTTATAGTTGATCCTGTGAACAATCTCTATCTAACTGTTAGTGAAGCCTACAATAGAAGACTGTTTGGGCCAGAGTTTAAAGATAGCCTGCTAGCAGCAGAAAGGGCTGTGACTGGTTACAGACTGCCTGGTACAGACAAGACTATCTCTCTCTTTCAGGCCATTGAGAGAGGTCTAGTGGAGAAGGGCCATGGCATTCGTCTTCTAGAGGCCCAAATTGCCAGTGGTGGTATCATTGATCCGGAACACAGTCATCGTATTGATGTGAATGTAGCCTACAAAAGAGGCTACCTGGATGAGGGAATGAATAAGATCCTCTCTAATCAGAATGCTGATACTAAAGGTTTCTTTGACCCTAACACGGAAGAAAACCTAACCTACACGGAGCTTAAGAAACGCTGCATCCCAGATAAGAAGACCGGCCTCATCCTTTTGCCTATAATCGACAAGAAAACTCAAGAGTCAACACAGAAGAACACTCTGAGGAAGAGGAGAGTATTGATCGTGGACCCAGACACCAATAAAGAGATGACAGTCCGAGAAGCATATGACAAAGGGCTTATTGACTACGAGACCTTCCTGGAGTTGTCTGGCCAAGAGTGTGAATGGGAAGAGGTCACTATTACTGCTCCAGATGGTTCTGTAAAGTTTCTTATTAACGACAAGAAAACTGGAAGACAGTATGACATTACAGAACTGCTTGAAAAGCGAATAATTGATGAGTCAGTTGTAGCTCAGTATCGTGCACGAGCCATCACCATTAATGAATTTGCTGATATCATCACCAGTAAGACCAAACATAGCTCATCATTTGGACAACCAGCTGCCTTGGGCACATCTTTAGTGAAATCATCATCATCATCAACAACTTCAAGAACACCTTTGGGAACATCTTCAGTGACATCATCATCAACAACTACAAGAACATCCTCATCATCAAATTTAAGAACATCAGAAGCCTCGGTTCCCTCTTTATCGACATCATCCTCACGATCATCCTCACTGGTGTCAAGACCCTTATCACCCACTCTCGCTAAAATGACCACAACAAGGTCGACCACTGTCACAGAGCGAAGCGCCACACTTACCAGTGTTTCGCAAGACTCACCTGATTTTCTTAAGCAGATATCCAGTGTATCTTTCACTCTGTCCTCTCCTGTTGAAATAGTGGGTGAACAAGAACCCATTGGTGCCATTTTTGACACAGACAACGTAGAGAAGATATCTGTCACAGAGGCGTTAAATCGTGATCTAGTGGATTCCATCACTGCCCAGAGACTGCTTGAGGCCCAGGCGTGCACTGGAGGAATTGTTGATCCTGCAAGTGGCCGAAGGGTCAGCATCCAAGAGGCGTCTCGCATGGGCATAATAACTGAAGACATGGCCACTAAGCTTAAGCCTGCTCAAAAAGCCTATATTGGCTTTGAAGATGTAAAAATGAAGAGAAAAATGTCAGTTCCTGAGGCAGTTAAGGAGCTGTGGCTGCCATATGAAGCAGGACAGAGATTCATGGAGTTCCAAGTTGTAACAGGAGGTCTGTATGACCCAGAAATTGGTGGTAGAAGAACCATAGAAGATGCCTTGAAAATGGGTTGGCTGGATGGGAGAGCAGGCCAGAAGCTCCAAGATGTGAAATACCACACAAAGAACCTAACATGTCCCAAAAGTAAACTTAAGATCTCTTACAAAGAGGCTCTGGATAACTGCCTAACAGAGGAAAGCACTGGCGTTAAAATGCTCCAGGCGTCATCTGTGTCTTCGAGAGGTATCAGCAGTCCATACAATGTTTCCTCTGCCCCAGGATCCACCACAGGCTCCAGGAGTGGCTCACGACGAAGCTCCCGCAGGAACAGTTTAGACTTAGGCTCTCCCATATCCTCATCAGCTGGTCGCTACAGTATTTCTAGCTTCAGCTCCTTCTCAACCAACAACTAAATTGAGAAAAGAAAAGCAGAGTTTGTGCTTTTCTTGCACACAAATCAGAATTTGTCAAAAATATTTTCAGTGTTTTGGAAAAGAGTTGTGGAAGAAATGAGTGTTCTGTGTGAGGAGAAAATTTAAATTTAGCAGTCTGAATGGTTAAACTTTCACATACTTTTAGAATAAGCTTTGGTGTTGCTGTGCTTAAAAATCTATAGTTCAAATTATACTGAAAAACTGCAAGATGTTTGTTTTTTACTGGACAAAAGTATTAATGGTATCAAAAATAAGGTGTGTGGATTAAAACATATAGTTCATGTCAATACAACTTTTGCTGTTTCTTAAATACCCCATATTTTGGTTTGCTTACATATTTTTAATTTGTCTTTCAAAAACTAATGAAAATGTCATTTTATATGCTTTGCATTTGAAAAATGATAGAATAGTGTTTACATTTATTTGATGTCTTGTGTGTTTGGTATTACAGGGAGGAATTTATAGTTGGGTTGCATTGGCTTAACTGCTGTTTTTTCATCATTTTCATAAAGTCATCATTCATTGGTTTCTTGCTCTTGAGTGCTTCCACTTTTGTAACAGTTTTTTTCAGTATCTCAAAATAAAACTTGAGTTTTTTGCTCATTCTTGACTGTTCTTATTTGTGTTAATCTAAAATACCTTTTGTTGCTGCTGTGTAAGATACATTTATTCATTTGTTTAATTGATTTTTTGTTTGATTTTCAACTCACAGCACAAATAGGGAATTTCCTCTATATAAAATGCCAAATGAAAGATTAATAAATTAGAAATATTTGAATGCTATTGCTTCAGTCTTGGTATTATCACAAGTAATCAAATGCAATATTCAGATTAAGTTTATATTTAAAAAAATAAAATAAATCTGAGCAACTGGTGTTACGTCAGCCAAAACACAAAGTTAACACATGGCAGATACATAAAGTAGAATAGTATGACAGAATCTGACAAAATAGCTCAAAATTTCAATTAAATAAAAGAAATATAGGAATTCTAAACTAAAAAGTAACAATCTAAATCTAAATAGCATTCTAAGTGGGTTATGAAAAAAGCTTATTGATTTTTAATCAGTTATTTGTTTATGATATAAATAACCTGCAAGATAAAGATCAAGAAATGCAAGGCAAGCAGAGTAGAAAGTGTAATCATAAATGAGGCGTGACAGTGGCGTGGGAATCTATATTTTAAAAATTAAATTACTTTTCATATTGGGAACGTTGCTTCGGATTTTATTTTGACAGTATCACCCGGAAACGTTTTCATCATAACATCGTATGGCCCCGGAGGAGGTTGTCAATTTATCTGTGGACCTTTTATCTGTTTAAATTGTCCTTATCACTGGTTGTGACGGCTACTTTAATACTATTTAGTAGTCTTTCAGATAATTTTAACCTTAGAGTATTTCATGCTTTGAGTTGGTTATCTGTTCCTAAGCTAACGCTAGCTTGTTTGCTGACGTTATGTAGCAAATAGCTGTACGTGTGTGGGACAGCCGTCTGTCTTTGTGTAGCTCAGGGTCGCGGGAGCCCGAAACGCTTTGAAACGTCAAGGTAGGAGTCTGTGTTCACTGTGTCTGTGTTCCAACGAACTGCAGGGCGTCGTAATGAACTTTTTTAGTCCGCCAAATTAAAAAGATGTTTCTGTTCTCCCTCAAGTTGCACATCAGGATGGGAAACTGTCTTGTGTCCATTAAGGTTAAAACAGACTAGTACTTAAAGTTTTCTTTTCTTTAGTTTGAAATGCACATGTTTCACTGTCCAGGCGGCACCATGGCTGACGACCCTCAGAGAAACTTCCGCTCTGCATACTACGAGAAAGTGGGTTTCAGAGGAGTGGAGGAGAAGAAGTCCCTGGAAATACTGCTCAAAGATAATCCTCTGGGTGGGTAAAGGATCGCTACTGCGGAAAATTATCGCTCGTGCTAGCATTGGTAGCATCAGTGTAAAGTCTCTTGTTAGCTAAGCATCCACATCACCATGAAAATAACAATATACCTGAAAGTCAATGCTATGATATAACGTAATGTTACGGCCACTTTATTAAACTCACCTGTTCAGGTACGAATTACGCAAATATCTCATCAGCCAATCACGTGGCAGCAACTGAATGCATTTTGGCATGTAAACATAATCGAGATGACCTGCCGAAGTTCAAACTGAGTCTTGCAATAGGAAGAAAGTTGGTTTAAGTGATTTTTGAATGTGGAATGGTTGCGTAATCTGATATTATTTTTCCCACACATGCCTCTCTGGGGTTTGCAGAGATCCCCGAAAAAGAGAAAATATGCACTGTGCAGCAGTTCTCTTGGTGAAAATGCCATGTTGATGGCAGAAGTCAGAGGAGGATTACCAGGCTGCTAGAGCTGATAGGGAGGTAGCAGTAGCTTAAAGAACCACTCACTGTAACTAGTTATGCAGAAGTGCTGATATGAATGCACGGCATGTAGAAGGTGCCACTCCTGTCAATTGAAACAAGAAAACGGAGAGTATGATCTTCATGGGCTGATAGGAATTGAACAGTAGAAAATATCGTCTGGTCTGATAAGCCTTGATTTCTGCTGCAGCATTCAAATGGTAGATGGCTGGATGGATGGTTAAAAAAAATATGGTGCACATAACATAAAGTCATGCATCTTGCCATGTGTCAGTGGCTCATGCTGGTGGTGGTGTTGTGTAATCAGAATCAGAATGACTTTATTTATCCCTGAGGGGCAATTAGGATACAGTCTGAGCAGCATGGTGTTAATGGCTTGAGAAATATGTTCTTTGCACGCTTTGGGTCACATACTAACAACTGAGGATCATTTAAATGAAGTGCGCCTTCTTGGTCATGTTGCAGGTTTCCAAGGAGCAAAAACATTCTAGTCTTAACATTTTCCACCACAGTGTAAGAATATGGTAGTTTTCTCTCGCCTGTTCATCTCCTTATTTAAACTCCTGTTTTACTGATACAGATCTAGAACTTGAATGAATAACTGAACAGGATTGTTTTCCTAAGTTATACACTGTAAAATAGAGTACATTTTCCTAAACATCTGGATTTCTTTTACCTTTTAAGAAGTGACTTCTTGTGAGGTACTACTTGTCCTCTGAGACCACTGCTATGCAGCTTTCTTTTGGCAGCACTTTTGCTGTTTTAATTTATTATTTTAGCAAATTATTAATTAGCAAAAGAGTATTTTGTTTGTTTGTTTTTAAAATAACTCTCTCAGTGACTAAAACTTAATCTATTGATGTTATGATGCTGTGCTGACTTTCTCCATGTTTTGAGTCTGAGAAAGCCATTCTTTGCTTGGCACAATTTGACTGGAAACTTGAGAGACATCATTTTTATGATTGAGATAAAAAAAATATTATTCATGTATTTTTAGATTAATTGTTTTTCAGTTTGCCTAAATATATATATAAATATATATATTTTTTCTTTTTTTAAACTTCATATTTGAAGAGTTTTGCTCTCTTACAGATTTAGAAAAGCTAAGCACCTTCAGTCAGAGGTTCCCCCTTCCCTCCATGTATAGGATTCATGTGTGGAAGGTACTGCTGGGTAAGAATCACACGTGATCAGTCGTGCACCCTGTCACCCTCTTGAAATTGTGCAGATGCAGATATGACTAGATGGGTAGAAACAAAAAATACGGGGGAAAATCACTTGACTATTATACTGCACTAGTCTTTTTTTAAAGAGTTTTTTCAGCTATATTTAAAATATTCATTTTCCGTTATTGTGATCTGCAGTAAAGACATATGCAGCCATTTTGATACACCATATGCAAGGCTAAGAGCTGCATGTAAATGTATGTTTAGTTTACTTTGATTTCTCTTGTTTGGAACGTGTTTATGATAAATAGGTTAATCTGACCACTACAATTGAACACTGCACTCCTTTTATTGAATTAACTCATTTTTATTAAACGTGTGTGTATACACTACTTAACTAGAATTCATCTGTGCCTGCAGGCATCCTGCCTCCACACAGTGACTCTCATGCTCTGGTTGGGGGCTACAGGAAAGAGCAGTATCAGGATATCCTGGAAGCTCTGGAAGTGATGAGATACATCAACTGCTCCACACCTTCCACCCACGTTAACTTGCGCATGTTCCAGTTGGAGAGCCAGACCCTCCCACGATGCTCTGAGACTTCACCCCCGGTAAGATAAAGCAGATGATAATAAGCTTAGCACAAAAAGTAAGGACATTTGTGTTTTGTCACTTATTTCTTTCTTGTAACAGTGCTTCTTAAGAAGAAATAAGTCTCACACTGTTCAAAAGCCTGTTTGTTTCCCCTTAAATGGTGCCACATTAGGAAAGAAAATGCATTTGTGCAGCAGAGTTGAAAAGATCAAACAAAAGATCATAGCAACAAAAAGTACATCAAGCTAGAATTCACTGGACAAAATAAAACAATTGAAATTCTTGAAAACGTTTGCTTTGGTGTGTGGTGAGATGTTGACATGCAGAGTTTAAAACTGTTTTAATTTTGCAGTGAACAGGGCAGATCTACAGGGGTGGCATGGGGTGGCATGTGCCACCCTAAAATAATCACGTGCCACCCCAGGTTTGCTTATGACAGTGTTGTTAATGAAAATAAGCTAGCATTAACACTTTGAGCCTAGTACAGTTAACACTGAATATAAATTCTAAAACTGAATATATTACATAGTGTTACCCCACCTCCACCACTAAAAACGGTTCAGCCCATAGCGCGGACCGTCTTTATTTCTTGTTGTCAGTAGCAACCGATGCCTATGATTGTGCCAGAGCACATTTTGAATCAACACGATGGGCATTTCAGATTTTAACACAGGTGGTTGATTGTTGCACTCGGTGTGAAGATGAGTGTTATTACCCCTCTCCAAATTACATGACTGATTTAAAATGACATAGCAACAAGATGGGGCCACACTGGGTCTCCATTTCAACTTGTGTTGAAAGTTCGGACTTCAAACTACATACCACTTCTTAAATTTTATTGATAGACCACTAAAACCAGAGTTACAAGAAAAAAAAATGTGCGCAATGCTTTTTCTGAATACTATCATCACGTTTAGTGCGGGAAGAAACAGTAAAAACTTCATTTTCTAAGGGCAACAAAAAAAAAAACGCCACCCCTGTCCTATTGGTGGAAAAATGTACCATGTCGACCAATAAATGTCGCTTTCTGGAGTTTTTCACAGTTTCTGTTTCTGCATTTTTGGTTTAGTTTCTGTTAAATGAATAATGACACAGTGTGTCTAATCTATGTTCTGTGGTGAAATGTGATGTGCGTGTGTCCACTGGGACGTTAATGGAGAACAGTCACTCTAAAGATACTGTTGACTTACTAAGAGCTAAGGTGGTGCGAGCATGCAAGGTTGTGCATTCTTGCACCGGGATGGTTTAGCACCTGATGGGGTGTCATACGTTTTTCGGGATCAAGGTGAAGCAAGTTTTTCACTATTTCAACAAACATCAGGAGATCACATATTTCTGCAGTTTTATCTGCATAATCCTGATGCTCTGTGAGGTGGATCTGAAAGGTGAAGAAAGCAACAAAGGTCAGCTTAAGAGACTTATTTGAGTGTGTTATGCTTTCCACAGAAATAAGTTCTTCTTTTTTTATGCCCACTAAATGGTCAAAAGTATACTTACATGTGAGAGGTCATCCAGAGAACTCAACTTTATTCTTCTTGTTGCCACGAACTGAATTCCAGACTCTTGGAAATATTGCTCAGGTGTCTGAAAAGAGAACTTGTTAGCACACTGGACAAATGGGCAGAACAAAATGTATGTTTTACAATATGTTAAAAATAAGGTTATTAAATAAGTCAAATGCTAATAAGTTTAAAGACTGGATTACCAGAGCAGTGGTGAAGTGGTAGGTACCATGGGTTTTCAGTGGTAGTTGTTGGAATTTAACTCTCTGCAGAAAAAATGGGCAGTGTTTTAAGCCACAGTGTAACATTTTCTCTGGGGGCTGTCCTTGGGTCTCCATGTATCTCCGCTGAGAGCACAGCAAACATTTAATCAAACTGAGAGTCCAGCACAGCCTAACTGACATACATTATGTTGTCAATCATTTCAATACAGCTTTAAATCAAGTTTTTCAGAAGAAATAAAAAGCGGTCTTTAGTCATATTATTGTACTTAGCATGGCGTATTCACTGTATCCAGGGTACAGGAAGGAACCAGTGTACAGACTCACAGCCATGCAGCCCTGAGACCCATACGTCTATGGCTTCTGTAAATGGAAGCCCTACAATAATCTCCGGAGACCTGATGAACGGCAAACAGAAATTATTGTTACATTTGTTGTTAATATTGACAATCTGGATAAGTATGATTTATGCTACTGTGTAGAAACCCCTAACAGAATGCACAAACACTGGAGTTTGTGTGACTGTGCGAGGAAGAGATGAAATTTGATTCCAGCTACTTACTGGTACAGACGGGTCTGAATGTAAGAGCCCACTTTGGCAGCTGAGGTGTCACAGGCCAGGCCGAAGTCAATTACTTTAATTCAGTATGGCGCTTGTTGATGTTAAACATTACATTCTCTAATTTCAGGTCTGTGTGTTGGTGTATAGCTGTTTGTTCACTAAGAAACAATGATAACATAAATAGTACAGATTTTAGTTTAAGTGTTTTTCTCTGGGTCTGTATTGTTGATGTGTTTTCTTTTCTTTCTTTTCTTCTTCACCAGGATGAAGAGAATGAAGACTTCCTCTCCATCAGCCGAGCCATGGAAGAGATTGTAGATGATCCTGTTGACTGCTACTGGCTCGTCAAGTGTTTTGTCAATCAGTACCATACAAAGTTTGGAGACTCAGTACCTCACCTTGTAAGTGTTATGTTTAGTTTTCATCATTTTTCGCACTCTACACCATGCCGAGATATGCCAAGTTTCCAGCTACTAGCTCTTTGTGAATCACCTTTTTGGTGCAAAAAGACTAAGCCTGTCAAACTGTTTGACATTGTTAATAGATTAACTAAAGGAATGGGAATAAATTGGCCTTAGTGCGGCTTTGCACCTTCATTTTCAAGTACGTTTTGTGAT
>VOQK01038969.1:61678-77368 GCA_015052645.1 Benitochromis conjunctus
GCTACAAAATTATGTTGATGGGCATTAACCGACCAGAGGGCGTGGTCAAATTCTTGTGCAATGTGAGTATATGAGACAACTATACACATAGTATGGGTCCAACAATACGTTAGTACGGTACATCAGATGCAGATACAGCAAAGAGATCTTGGGGAAAAATGCACTTCTAGATTAAGTGGATCACTAAAGCTTTAAGTAAATGCTTATTGACAAAAACAAGCCATCTTATGTGCTATATACAGTCATTCCCCGGGTGGTTAAATATGCCGTTATTTTTGTGCCTCTATTCTGAGCACACGTAAATAATTTTTGCAAGTACAAGTGTTGCATTTTTGAGGAGAAAATTATTTTGAGCAAACAAAATTCATTGCTGCATGCAAGAAATGTATTTCAGTGTTTGCTATTATCCATATACACACACAATAGCGGCCCCTCTCGCTCAGTTGTGGGCATTTGCTCTTGCTCAGATCTCTGTGGACCTGCTCTCAGTGTGTCACTCGCGCTCTCAACACCTCTGCTCCCTGCACGCTCAACTCTTCTGTACACCATTATAAATGTGCCACAAAACCAACCAATCACAGACTTGGATGCAAAAATTCTGATGTTGTTGGTCTCCAATCAGCTCGCTAGCTACTGCATTCTGGGAACTCTGTCCAAAATGTAGCTAAATCCATTTTCTGTTAGTAGGTTTAATTTTATTTTAAATGTATAATTTTTTTTAAGACCAATGTTGCTTTTAATCTAGTTTAAATCAAACCACTCCACTGGGTTTAGCTACATTTTACAGTCAGTTAGAGTCGGCAGGATTTGTAGGCTTTTTTCTGATATCATAATTTGGGATGAAATAACATTAACATAAAAATTATGTTCAGGTTATTAGTTGTTCCTAGTTAATATTGTGCTAGCCTAATTAACATGCCCAAAATCTACTAATTGATTTTTTTGGATAATCCACCAACGTGTTTTAATACATAAGGGAATTTGATTGATGTACCCTCATACAGTTTAGTTTTTTTAATATCTTACTTTCTAAAAATGCACTTTTGCTAGTGTGTGTTGCTAACTTCTGGCTCTGTGATCCATTATTTCTATTTTAAAAAAAAAACAACTGTTCATTGGAGTCAATGGAGATGATTGGACTCTTTACCAATCAGGTGACTGAATGACACTTAGAATGTATAGAGTGAGTGAACATATTTTTTAATAAATCTGTGTTTCCTTATGGTGTAGCTCAGATAGGTGAGAGACATCAACAGGTGCACTGCCAAAACGTTGCTGCAGTGTCAGATTGTAGATATAAAACTAGTCTGATAGCGCTTGTTAGGGTCACGGGGTGTATTTAGCTGAAAGAGCCTCATGGTGAACTGGATGTCCTTGACCTAACAGGACAGATAGACCCCTACATTGTAGATTTTCAGTCCAGACGCAGTGTTTCTCTCCTGTGCTTCGAATGACCTTTGCCTTCAATCTCTCTTACAGATACCGCAGGAAAACACAGATGCCATTGTCACTAAAGCCATTGATCTGTGGCACAAGTACTCCGGCACCCTGATCCATGCTATATAGCAACACGAAGTCAGAGAAGGAAAATATCTGGAGCCAGAAGTAATCTTTCCCAGAATCCACCTGGACTCACAATGCTTCACTAAGAGACTGCAGCACTCACCGTTCACGGGGCATTGTCTCTGCATAACTGAACTTAACTGAAAACTCATCACGGCTGCTTTTGATAAGCCAGGGGACCCTTTTGACACCAGCCAGCCATTTTCCAGGTTTTCTCTGCAACTCCAGCAATTCCTCCAATTCTGGTGAAAGAGACTTGAGTTGGTGGTGGTGGGGAAAAAGAGACGAGGCAGTAACTTATTTTTTTAATAAGTTTCTTTCTTTAAGAAACTGCATACATCATAGAAGACTCACAATAAATTAATACCCACATGCAGGTCTTTCTGCTTTACAAAAAAAACATTTGAAAAGCCTTTGAATTTATGTACATCCTCTTAGAATTCTGAGAAGAGTTTTCTCAAAACATTTTTTTAAACACGTACAAGCGACAGTAATATTACTGACTCTTGCATACGCACACACTCAGACACACAATCATAACCCACGCCACTCATTCTTACCAATAACATGGCAAAAACCTCCAATTCATGGACCCAATCTTAAGTGTAAACAATTTTTAAAAAAAGCAAATCGTATGGTGGCAGGATTGACACGTTTTGTACCGAAAAGGCTCATGTCACACAATAAAAGGTGAAATGCAAACAGAATCCTTCTTGTAATTCAGCAGAGAGCTCAGTAACATTTTACTGTGTCTACAGATAATATTCTGTATCAAATAAACAAGGTTATTTGGCAACTTTGAAATCCCTGTAAACACGCCTGTAGGCACAGCGACACAGTGGGTTACTGAACTCTCGACACTAGTCACTCCAGAATTCAAGGTCACGACTTCTACAACAGGTCAAGTTGCTTTGGTTTAAAATGGGAATCTGAAGTTTGAAAAGTGTTTGAACACTCGAACGCAGCCCACAACTAGATGGATGTAAAAGAGAGAATCTGACATTATTGCTCAGTGGATTGATGTAAAAGTGTTTGAAGACGGGAATTTCCTTTTCTTGTAGAGAGCGCTCTTGGACTTTGATTAGGATTTTTAGGACAATTTGGCTTAAGCTTCAGCTGCCTGCAATAGTACACACTTGTGGAATGTTTTATTTCCTCTGGCAAAGAGAAATGATTACTGAGATGTCATATGTGGAGTAAAATCAAGCTAACACAAGCGTACCCCAAGGAATTCTGCCCGGTGAGAATATGGTACAGGCATGAAAACAATGAGAGTGAAATAAAAACCCTGTGTTTCATCTTTTACCATTCCCATCCTGTAAAATTGGCACAGATTCTGTGTTGGACCTACTGGTTAAAAAAACAAGTGCTGCAAAGTAAAGATATCGCCACCTCTTCATCATAAAAAAATGACAATTAAAAGCTTTTGAATATCAAGAAGTCACCAAAATCTCCACAGAGGGGAGACAGTCATAGATCCGTCCATCTCAGTGTTTCCTGTAATGGCTCAAACTTGTGTGATGAAGCCAGCCTATCAGTTCGAAGTTGATGTTGGAAAGCTGTAGCAGTCTGAACACTTGAGACTTCTAAGGGATTTTAAAAACATGGCTGAGGTCTCTGAACCGATTTATGGCCTGTGAAACCTGTAGGAAGAAACCAGGAAGAGGAAATGAGCATGTTTGAAGAAATGTTTTTTATTCTGACACAATGAAGTTCTCTAAAAGGAGCCAAAGCAGTCGGGACATCATCCTATGACCTCCGGCATCACCAAGGCCTTTTCTTCCAGAGCACTGCTGCTCACTGGATATTTTCTTTTTCTCAGACCATGCTGTGTAAACTACAGAGATGATTGTGCAGGAAAATCCCTGAAAATCTGAACTACTCAGAGCAGCAGCCTGTCTGGCACCAACCACCATGCCCCATTTAAAGTCGTTGTTTAAAGCAGTCGTCCCTGGAGAGGGATTTGACTGGGGGCAGTATATGTGTAACAGTAACACGGTGAGGGCTCCTGTCAGCTGTTTCAGGCATGGCCCCATGGGAACATGTTGGGGAGATATTGAAGCCTTGCCTCTAATTTTGTTTCCAAAAAACTCAGCTTGAGCTTTCCCTCTGACATGCTCACTTCTAATCCTGTCTAGTCTGGCGACTTCCAAAGAAAACTTTAACATGTTCAACTCTGACACCTCCAGCTCGGCCTCCTGTCTTTTTGTCAGCGCCACAGTCTCCAAACCACACATCAAAGCATATCTCACAGTGTATAAGGACCGCTAGCATCCCCATTTTTCAATCTCCCTTCTCCCGTCACTTGTGAACAAGACCCCGAGATACGTAAACTCCTCCACTTGGGGCAAGAACTCGTCCCTGACCCGGAGTGGGGACTCTACCCTTTTCCAGCTGAGGACCATGGCCTCTGATTTGGAGATGCTGAATCTCATTCCCACCGCTTCACACTCGGCTGCGAACCGTTCCAAAGCGAGCTGGAGGCCATCACCCGATGAAGCCAACAGAACCACATCATCCACACAAAGCAGAGATGAGATTCTGAGACCACCCCAGTGAAAGCCTTCCGCCACTTGGCTACACCTAGTAAACCAAAGTCATCTTTTAATTTTCCAAAGAAGCCAACAAACCCAAATGATGAATTAGATTTTTCACTGAGCAAATTTTTGACAGGATACCCCAAAAGGAAAAACTTCACTTATATTTTTAATGGTAACACCAGATTGTAGCACCTGTGACTTCAGCGTGATTATACCAGTATGTTAACACCTCTGCTGGTTTCCTTGCAAAGCGGGAGATATTGCAGTTGCCTCAAAACAACAAGTAGGAGAGTAATTTGCAGGTTTCACACTTGGCTGCTCATAATTATGGACTTAACAATCTGGAGGCAGCGCAGCATGGTACAGCTAAAGCTGACAACGTGGGGCTTCAGCTGATACAGGCTGAAGCAGCTGTAACAGTGACTCCTTAAAACTACTACTGTCCATAGCAGAACTCCACCACGACCTTTACTCTGACACCTTCCCCAAAACAAACGTCATTTAACAAAGAAAAACCCCCCAAAAGTGCTTTGCAGTCTCGTAAGGCAGCTCATGAGCTGTTTTGTGTAACTTTTCCATACCTGGTCAAATGACGGCTCGACTCGTGCACCTCCATCTCTGTGCTTTTAAACTCATTCAGCTCCTTTCTAATGGCAGCCTGCACAAAGAAACACTCACTTAGATAAAGCACACTCCTACAGATTACTTGAATCCAGTCTTTGTGAGAAGTGAACCTTATCCGCAGCTGTTAGCCGAGTCCAGGGTTTGTCTGCTCTCCTGTCGTAGTCCTGAGCCTCGGCGACCTCCACATAGTCACTGAAGCGGATGAGGATCTTCGCCTCTCTCAGCTCCTCGACTGTAGGACGCTGGCTGAGCTGAAAGGTGGATGAACAGATGGATGCTGTCCATTCAGCATTAAGTAACTCGTGCTCCTCAGTACAGTTTACTTTGTCTTTTGTACAGTTTTGTACAATTTTATAACAATTATATTAAAAAAACGTCTTTTATTTAATACCAGACATGTAAAGCGCTTTGACTGTTCAAGATAGAGTAGAAAAGTGCTATATAAGAACCAGTCCATTTACCATTTTACAGGCCTCACTTAGCATGATAATGTTGAAGTTTATGACTGAAAAAACAAGCCTGGCTTGTTTGGAAGGGTTGCCAGGAGAAAGCCTCTCCTCTTTAAAACAACTTGTGGAACAATGTAAGTGGAGATGTTTGGCTATAACATCATGTTTGGAGAAAAGCAACCACAGCATATCAGCACACACCAACAGACCAGAACTTGAGTCCACTCGATAATCAGAATGACTGTTGCTGTGTGGTGGATCATCAGATATACTCTAATTTGACGGATTACTGTGTCAGGTGTTCTTTAATATTCAGTAACAGAGTCGTGAGATGGGACTGTGATGGGGATGATCTTAGACACACACAATAATACTATCATCTTTTCAAAGGGTTGCAGTCTGAAGAGCGGCAGTTTAGTCTCCAAGGCAACCATGTTCATATTTCTAGTTGGGGTTCTGAACCATCTCAGCACTGATTGATCAAAGACACTCTGTCCACATCTTCTTTGCCTTTACCTTTCTCGACAGATGCCTCTTAATCTCCCTCTTCTCCTCCTGCTCCTCCAGATCATTTCGAGCTGCAGGAAATAGCACAGAGAGCACGCACACACACACACACAAATCATTTTTATCCGTTTTATTTTTTTTCGCTTTTTCTTTCATGTTATGCAAAGCGACTTACGTTTCAGAATGTTCCTCTGTTCTAGCTCCTCTGCTGTCGGCCTTTGACTCAACCGTCTGAATAAAGAGAAGGAAAGCATCTATTTTAGGAAAGATATTTTTATATGATTTTAATGTTTATTCGCGCAAGCTTTCAGATCATGCTTATTGCTCTCGACATATGCAAAAAGAGATTTTACTCTCGTGGACAGAAGAGCTGGCTGTGCATGAGAAGTCTTATGAGGCAGTATTTTGTGAATTTACTGTGTAGGTACTGACTCATAGGCACTGGAATAGCAGGATGACAGACAGTGACTGAGAACAAGAGGATAAGAAGCAGAAATGTTGCCAAAAACTCTCCAAAAAACAGGAGGTGGGGAGTACAGAGAGGCTCCAAACATCAGCCAGAGGAGGATAAAGATGATTCCTCCAGAGCTGGCTAACAAAACAGTACCAACTAATGTTAAGATATGGAGTTCATTAAGTAATACAAGCAGTTACACACTATGAGTTGTCCTAATATTACAAAAACCTATTAAGTGGAACCAAAGAGCACACTGAATATGTAGGGTAACAGGCCGGGCCATATACTGTATTACAGCGAGTGGTTATATAAGATGAATATTTACTGCAGTAATGATGTAGCTAAATACTGTTTGTGTGCTCTAGTAGCTGTGATGTGCATCTTAGAAAAATTTCACTACATTTCATAAACTGTATATAGTAAATATGGACTAGCCACTACGATATCAGACAATATCAGAGAGAGAATGGGGCAGAATTTTGTAACAGCATGGGTTGCGATAGAAATATAACCAAGATGAACTCCTTTCTGCCAATGAAATGAGCTACACAGGCTGTAAACATGGTTAGTTTTGTTAGCGAGGCAAACTCTGGTCGTGAAGGAAAAACGCTTGTTCCCAACTGGTTGCTGGCGGTTGATGTCAGTCACTGAGAAAATGATCTCTAATGCCCCCTAAAACAGGCATACAGACCAATCAGTCAGCCCCTGGCCACCACCTGTCACAAGAGAAAAATGCGCAGTCCCCAACCGGTTGGCAAAAACCTCTTTGTGATCACTTTGGTCACCAGCATATTGCTGTGGTCATAGTTTGAATGGAAGTGACGGACTTGTCTACAAAGACTGACGAAAAAGAAACGGAGGCTGGTAAAATAGGATTATTTTACTATTTGTATATTCAGTACCAGCGCATGTGTTGTGCTACAAGCCAAAGCCTTATAAAAAATGTATAGGGCTCCTCTTGGAAAAGCAAAGTGTTTGGCACAACCTGATTCTGCTCGCTGAAGCTGCTGGACAGGACAGGGTAAAAAAAAACAAGAAGGAAGAACTACAGACAACCCTGGACATTTCCCAGCAACCAAAAGTAATCACTCAGTTTTCTCACAGGTCTTTGCAACCAGAAGGAACACGAAGCACTGCTAACCAGTCCGGGAATACACGTGTCCCAAAAAACGGTGGTTGTGTCGCGTGTGATATGATATGATGGACAACTCTTGAGCAGTGGGCACTTTTATTAAGAAACCTCATTAAAAGTTTGGCATTTTCAAATAGGACTGTATGTGACCTCAAGTGGTCATTCATGGAAGTGCAGCTTTTAGCATTTCTGCACTGGATTAAGTTGCCACTTGGCACAGTAAGAATGATTCAAATGTTGTGTGATTATTTTGACAACATTTTATGTCTGTACACGTCTACTATAGCCTGCACTCACCTTTACAGTCATGACACTATTCTCTTCTTTCCATTTTATTTTGTTTTACATCCCCTGCACTTCACCTTTAATCTTTCCCTCTCTGCTTTGCGTCATCCCTTCGTTATGTCTCATCTTCCATCATCTGCTCCCTGCAGCAGCCAGGTCGCCTCTATCACAGCTCGCATGGGTTGAAACACTTTGCAGGTGACTCGATCTGCATGTGATGAGCGATGTGGGCGTGTGTACCATTCCTCCGAGTGGCTCGGTGCCACATCAGCAGGTGTGCTCTTAAGTCGCAAGCTCACCTCGTCAGTTTGGTGGCCGTCTGTTGCCGGGATTCGAGCCGCTCCTGGTCCGACTGCAGTGGCAGGATGTTCTTCTCCTCCAGCTCTCTTTTGGATGGACGGTTGCTCAGCTTGATGGCCAGAGAGTCTTTTCGTAAGACCTTCATGGCCAGTGTGCCTTTATTGAACATATTGGCAGAGGAAATCGTATCGAAGTTAAGCAGATTGAGGCTGTTGCAGCCTCCCAGTAAGAGGTACATAGTATAGATCTTCTTGTGCTGTAAATATTTTTGTAATTCTCATTAATGTACCCATCTCTGTCCTCTTTATTGTTTTTCAGGGTTTCAACGTGACCTTGAAGATCATGGTGGGTGTAAGCCAGATTTTAATAAAGACAAAAAGATGTTTACTTGTAAACAGTGTCTCATCCTCATCTTCTTCTTCATCTTCCTCCTCCTCCTCATCTTCCTCCTCATCTTCCTCTTCCTCCTCTTCTTCATCCTTGTACATGCCCGGCAGGTCCTCGTAGTCCGCCTCGTTAGGGAGGTTCTCTTTGTCGTCGTCGCACTCAATCATCACCGTGGGAACGGCGTGCATCATGGAGCTGCAGTTTTAGAATGAAATGGTAAAAATGTCACATAAACATGTTCACACATGCATGTTCACTGCTGTGTGAAGTGAGTTTAAGATGCAGATAAACACATCACATTTTTCAGGTTTCTGAATTTTCAGCCACATAGTTTCAACACAAAAAGTGCCATCCAATCAGTGAAGCGACAGACGGCTCCAAAACAAAAGAGTGGTTATACAAATAAACGGGGACCTTCCAAAAAAAACAAAAAACAAAACACACAAAAAAACTCACCAGCTGCCTAAAGGAGAAGCTAAAAAAAGAGACAGGCCACCACTCACAGTGATGGATGTGCAGGTGTGAAGTAGTGAAGGACAAAGGTTGCATATGCTTCTATGAGTGAGATGCCAGGGGTAATGAAAGAACACAGCTTTCCATGTGTGACATTTTGTCAATCAGCTCTCGTTATGAGGGAGCAGAAACCTGAGAGGTTTCTACAGAGAGGCAGGTGGACAGTCAGAAGAAGTACAGAGAAACAGAGCACGGGTTTAGAAATCAAATGAAATGAATACAATGGCACGGTGAGTTTGGGTAAGATAGGAAGCCCTGCACTTTAAGGGGTGGGATCACCAGGGCCATCACAGGTGACCCCTTGCACCCCACTCACCACCTGTTTGACCCGTTGCCCTCTGGTCGGTGCCTCAGGTCAATCAGGTCCCACACCTCCAGACTCACAAATGGCTTCTTCCCCTGGGCCATTCGGACTGTTAACACCCCACACCTGCCCATCCACCTCACCAATCTGCGCCATGGTCTGAGTAACCCTCATCACTTAGTCCACTCACACACGGACTCTATTCAGACTGTGAATAGACAGACTAAATGGTGATATTTAAATAGACAGTGCAAAGACAAGTCTTTTCTTTGCACTACCTCCAAGCACTTTGCTCTCCAATGTGTGCCTTTCTTGTTTTGTATATATTCCTCCAGACTGTATATCTCTTCTGTTTGCTATTTATTCCTGATGTCTTTACTATTTTATATATGTTTTTTTTTCACTTCTACACATTTGGCATGGAGCACCCATAATTTCGTTGTACACGTACAATACAGTAAGGGGCTATTCTATTCTATTCTATTCTGTATAGCGCCAAATGACAACTGTCACCTAAAGGTGCTTTACATTGTATATTGAAAGGTGAAGACCCTAAAATAATACAGAGAAAAACCCAACAACACTTCAAGTAAGCACATGGCGACAATAGGAAGGAAAAACTCCCTTTTAACAGGAAGTAAGATTAGGCAGAACCAGGTTCAGTGAAGGGCAGACATCTTCTCCGACCAATTAGGGGTCAGGAATGGAGAAGAGACAAAAGACACAAAAAGTCTGAGGCTTCAATGACAGGAGGAAATGTTGTGTCACTGAAGAATGAAGGGGGGTGTTGTGCACATTCATAGTCAAGTGACAAAAAACCAAAACAACACAAAAAAACAAAGACCTTCCTGCTGGAGGCATTATGGCATCTGAATAAAGTCTTAGCAAATCTGAAAGACTAGTGTTTTCATAAGAGCAACAAAGGGATGTGTAGGTGTAAAGAGCTACACCTACTTTGATGAAAAGCATAACCTTTCACTGTGGACTACAGGTCACATGGGTGACAACCGTGGAAAGACCAGAACTCAATATAATCTTTTCTGAATGTGAATCTTTAAATGTCCATCCAAGTGGGAGATCATACACACTATTCTGGGGTCAGACACTGCATGCCTCTGTGGTGTGATCCTCACCTCTCAAACCTCTGCATGGTGAGAGCCAGGGTTTTGTTCAGCTCCTCTATGATTCGGCTGGGCGGGTGGAGGGGAACAGGCAGGGTCCCGTACTGCAGTGAGTGTGCACCCATTGGAGCATGGCTGGGAGGGGCGGGGCACTTCTGGAAGGCGATAGAAGAGGGCTCCATGCTCCCTGCAGGTACGGAGATCATGAGCTTCTTCGGAGGTAGAGGAGGAGACAACTTAGTCGACATGCATGGCAACTTCACAGGGGCGCCGTCTGCATGAGGAGGAGGATGTGGGAAGATTAGACACACGCGCACTAATGCAGTTATGAGGACGCATGGAGACACGCTCACCTGTAATGTGATTGGGTAGCCTGTTGAAAGGCTTGGGTGGCAGAGCGGGAGGTTGTTTGAGTAGCGTTGGAGGTCTGCAGAGGGAAGATTCAGCACCATCAGCCGGATATACGATAGACTTCTTTGTGGGCGGAGCCTGACTGGATTTCTGGGTGTGGTCCTGTTGAGCATCACTAGGCATTTGAAACTCCAGCAAACCTGGGGGACAAAACAAAGCAGTCAGAGACCACAGTGAATCGAAAACCTAAAGAGTTTTCAGTGGTGCTGAGGCTGTGCTGCCTACCTACAGCTGCTCCTGCTGCTCCCTCCATCAGCTCACTACCTTCAGACTCTGACAGGCTGGAGCCGAGCACCGAAGAACGACCATTCTCCATCTTTACCTCCTCCCGGACAGTCAGAGATGTGCCATCTGCACAGAAAGACACACACTGTTATTCAAAACAGAGCAAGGGATCTCCTTGTGTAGCTTTTAAAAAAAATAATTTTACTTAAAGAAAATATGAATCAGGTAACAGCATAGTTTCCAAAGAGCATTGAAACTATTTTTCACTAACCAGTTTAACAGAAAATACACTGGAAACTGTGTATGGTTGTGGACAATGACATCATTTGGATATTAAATCAAATATTCAAAATATGCTTGAAGTGCAGATTTCTTCTTTAATCACAAAAGCTAACAAAGGACTGAGTCGTGATATCATGCTCTACACCTAGGATGGAGATGAGAGTGGACAAAAACATGAAATATTCCTGAGCTCAGTCTTGTCAGGATAAAGAAGACTGATGTGCTGTACGTAAACTTGCCACTAGATTTAATGGGGCTTGAAAATCAGTTACAACTGTGCACAGGCTTGCGTGAGTCTTTGGTGCGCTGCGGCACTTAAACGGCACTACACCACTGATGACAGAACCCTGTGAGAGAACCAAACCAATCAAAGTGCAAAAGAGAAAGCACGAATCACAACTGAGAAGCTGCAACCGGAAAAATCATACTTTACATTTTTATTTCAATCTAAAATCAAAATCAAGCCGCAAACAAAGAGAATAATTAATATTACAACACTGGCCACTTTCTTTCTCACCTTCGCTGTGTGGCGCCTCACCTTTCTCATAGACCTCCTTCAGGAGTCCCTTCTTGATGAGCTCCTCTCTGCTCTGGCGAGTGGACATCTTCCTCTCCAACACTGAGGGAGCACAGAGGAGGAGACGTCAGAAACGACGAGAAGAGGAAGAAAGCTGCTGTACTGGATGCTAACAGAGTTATGAGGATCGAGGAACGAGTCAGCTGCAGCAGCTGTTTCTTTGGACTTGCTGCTGCTTCCATCCCTGCTGCTGTGTGCCAAGGAAAGATCATGTGACTGACCCTCTGAGCTGTGCACACACACACACACACACACACACAACTACCAGCTAGCTGATCCTCTGACAGAGATGCCTACTCGCCTCTTCACTCCTAAACATTTCCCGTAAATAACACTTTTTCATTTTCTAGCATATCCAGCGTGAGCTGTGAAAACGTATCTTTCCCAATGCCAATTTGATTGGTAGGTTTTGAGACAATATCTCTAAAACGTTAGGGTGGGAGAGTTAATAGAAGCAATATTGCAATAATATAAGTCATTTCTTTAAATACCGACATATCTAGCTAAGTCATTTAACGGGTGCACTGGGGTGTAATGTGTTCTTCTTTGTTGTAATGAAATCCTTTGAACTTTCTAACAGCTCGGTTTGGTAAACTGATATCTACACATCACCCACACACACAGTAATGCAGGATTATTGTCTAGCTGTTGCATTTTTCTATCTCGATATGCTCAATCCATTTTTTCTTTATATAGCCTTTATAGAGAAAGTCTTGAACCACCCCGTGGAAAAGAGACGCAGCAATTTATTAAAACGTGCACAAACACTCATAAAAATATAGTATGTAAGGCAAAAACAGAGTATGTAAAATTCTAACGAGCTTGAATGTCAGTATTTGGTAAGAACACCTTTGTTCTTCATCACAGACTGAACTCTCTTAGGACAGCTTTCTAGTGATTTCTCTTCACCTCCTGAAAGCCTGCTATGAATAACCCTGGAAGCTCTTTTCTGAGTGGCTTCTGTCACATCTTAGGCTTTATGAAATAAAATGACTGGGTTTTCATTAGAAGTTAGTGAGGATGGTCTCTGCCTATTCAGCTACCCGTGAAAAAACCCCAGAAACTATTCTAATGGTCGTCAAACCACATCTTTATTTATATATACTGAGGTGTCAACACTCATTTTAAAGGGTACAGAGGAGCTGGTCTAATGTTGTCTTCATGGGCCTCAAATAGTCTTCAGGAATAGTTCTTCAGACTTCTTGAAGGACATTCAAAGCTCTTTTTTGGATGTTGTCCCCCTTTTGTTCTCAGTCAAGATGATCCAACGCTGTTTCAGTCGAGGCTGTGGGGAGGCCAATCCATGACTGACAGTTCCATACAGGTATGCTTTTACTGGACTGGCAGGCTGTCTGGGATCACTGTCATGCTGAAAAATGAAGCTGTTGCAAAACAAATGCTCTCCATTCCAACGTTTCTTTGACAATCACCTTGTTGGTGCAATAATACTATTTTATGTCTGTCAAACTTTGTGTCATCTTTGATATGTTTCATAGATTCCGCTAAAGAAAATGGAGAAAAAGTGCCCAGGGATACAACTGGTTCTGCTATGTGTAGGCACAAAAAGTGCTGCCCCGGTGTCAATGTATTGTAGTCAATACTGTTGTGTAACTGTTTGTGTTTCCTACAGTAAACCCTATTCAACCCCACAACTATATTTTTACCTGAAGCACAAAAACCGGGATAATCCAATGCACCTTGACTGCATGACAGCAGGGTGCAGCAAAAGCACACGGTGCAGGCAACGTGTAGCACCTGTGCACATGTACACGTGCTATAAAACGTATACTGCTCGTTATCTGGGTGCAGAGAAGGGAGGAAGGTTATCAGCAGGCTAAAAAAAAAAAACATGTAACTGCTGTGACAGCTGGGAGAACAGCTTGGCTGCAGGAAGCCTCTCTTCACCCCTCTGCTGCGTGTTTGCGTCGCTCAGCGAGAACAGGATGTAAAATGATTCAGCCAGCTGAGAAACAACAACAACAGCGGCTATTTCAGCATCCAAATCCAACACTTTCCTTCACTTCACAGCTTAGCACTTGCTGAATATTGTAGCCCCGAGCCAGACATATGAAACTACTTTCAAATTTGCTCACTGCTTTGAATGAAGTGTTAATTCACTGTTAAAGAGACAACACGTCGGCTGGCAAACTCCATTTGAAGCTCACTTGTTGCTACGGCCAACATTAATGATCAATGCTTCTACAGCTGCTGTGTTAGCATCTGTGCTAGCATCTCTGAACAGCAGCGGAATTAATGGCTTTCAGCAACAGCGTTTAAAAAAAGTCAAGTATAAGTTGATGGAGTAAAAACAGGAATACACTGATGTCTGGAATAGCAACTTGACTGATCCCAGTGTTTATTGTATTTATGCATTTCATCACACCACCTGAGAAAAAGCACGAATTCAGTCATACTCATTTATGAAACTGGATCCCAAATATACAGGGGCACCAAAACTGAAGGAACACAAATCAGTTAATACATTTCTGCTGTGTTGACTTTTCTTTATCTGTAGAAATGTCTTTATGATGAAGACGGAGCCTGTAACAGCTCACGAATTTGACTAAAGTGGGAGGTGACGTTTACCTTCTTGCTTCCAGCTGTTATCAAAAGTCTTACTTCTGAGTTTATTACATACCTGCAGAATTGGACAGCAGCAGCACCCTTTATTGAGCGGTTACACATGTGAGAGAGCAGCCTCATTAATGACTGACATAGACATGGCACTGACGAGGATCTAACAGCAAATCGAGTTTTGTACTTTTCTCCACTTGACATGGATGGGCTGTCACACCGTTTCTAAGCTACAGTACAGAATTAGTCACAGGCCCAGCGATGTCCAGGATTCCTATCTAGCTATAAACGTTTGGATTCACATTATATGTATGCTCCCTAAATCAAATTCAGTGGACAAATGAAGTTTGATATTGCTTGTGATTGCTTTATTTCTACATACAGCCATATAGAACTGATGATTTAGGAGCTTCTCTTTGCTTATATGACGTACCGGACTCATGAAATCTCACTGCGCTTAGAGAGCCACAATCATGCATAGCAGACTTTTGCTGCTGATATATCAAAGTCTCTCAAAGCTGCTGTTGCAAGGTGTCAGAGATGGGAGTGAGGCAGAGAGCACAGAAAGGCACAGAGCTGGCTGCTGACCTGGCAGAGTTTTGGTTCTCACCTGCAGAGGTCTGCTTAAACTTCTCACTCTTCTTCTTCCTCCACTTCCAGGGTTTGAACAGACGACCCAGGGTGGCGAATTTGCTCCGCCGCCGGATGGGAGGCGTGTGCGTACCCGGTACCAGCGAATCAGAGCGCATCGCTGCCAACCTCTCCACTTCCTCAGCTGGAAAGACAACATTAAAAAGCAGATAAACAAAATGCATAAAAATATGGGTTTTGTACTTTTGACTCACTTAATTGTGCGCTTTTTATTCCAATGCTCAGCACAACAACATATTTATTTGGATATTTGGCGTTATGACATGCTTCCAGCTGACAAGATGACTGACAGTTGGCATCTGGGTGACTGACTTAGTTTGAGTTATTTTTTAAAGAAGAGTGTAGCACAAATGTGAAAACCTGATGCCGTTTCCCATTTAAATATCACCATAAAAGGAAGAACTTTGGGTAAAGACAAAAAAGAAAAACATTTCAAGAAATCATTCTGGACAATGATCTGATTAATGACCATTTTATTAGAGCCTCAGCCAGGTGGGCACAAAGTAAACGAGCTATTATTCTATAGCTTATTAACTGTGATAATGGGCCCCTTTTAACCCACAGTTAAGGAGAACAGATGATCGCTGCTCTCTGCTTAAAATGTCAGAGGACATTCTCTGCCAGGGGGGTTGTGCATAATCAAGTCAGGTAAAGCTTATTTGGATGGCTTTCAATCACAGCTAATGTGTCAGGTGGCCACAGCAGCACAAACCTTATGTAACAAGGAGGAGAGAAAAACCTGGGCCCGACAGAGAGGGGTTATCCAGCTACAACACAGACCAAACGGG
>VOQK01038972.1:0-12277 GCA_015052645.1 Benitochromis conjunctus
AGAATTAAGTAGCTTTAAATATCCTCTTATGGCTAACCTTTAACTGTAAACATTCAGTTTGAATAAATTCTATAATTTATCAATTTTGGATAAATTATGTTGAGGAAAATTATTTAATAGCAACTCTAAACTGTATACTTCATGCGGTTTTGAGATTGCACTCACCAGCCACTTTATTATGCACATCTTTTCAGCCAATCACATTGCATCGACTCAAAGCATTTAGGGGCTGTACACATGATCAAGACAACCTGTTGAAGTTCAGACCGAGTATCAGAATGAGGAACAAAGGTGACTTTAAGGGACTTTAAACGTGGTATAGTAGATGATCCTAGATGGGCTGGTCCGGTTCAGAAACTATCGTTCTACTGGGATTGTCCCACACAGCCATATCAAAGGTTTACAGAGAATGCAGTTCTCTGGGTGAACATGTTTTGTTGATGTCCGAGGTCACAGAAGAATGGCCAGACTGCCTTGAGCTAATAGAAAAGCAACAGTAACTGAAATTATCACTTGTTACAACAAAGACATGCAGAAAAGCATCTCTGAATCTCCCACATGTTCAACCTTGGAGCAGATGAGCTACAGCAGTAAAAGACCACACTGAGTGCCACTCCTGTCTGCTAAGAACAGGAGGCTACAGTTACACACAGGCTCCACGAAATTGGACAGTACAAGATTGTGAAATTGATGAGACTCAGTTTCTACTGTGACCTTCAGATGGTATTTTCAGAAAATGACGTAAACAACATGAATGGATGGAACCATTTGACTTTGTATCAATGGCTGCTGGTGTAATGGTGTAGGGCACATTTTCACTTTCGACCCCTCAGTACCAGTTGAAAATCATAAAAATGCAACCTGGTATTGCTGCGGACCATGTCCATCCCTTTATAACCACAGTGTACCATCTGCATTTCTTACAGTTTAAGCCCAAAGCAGCATTTCTTTATCACGTAAACCCCCCCCCCAGATGTATTACTTTAATCTTTGCTTATATTAAAACATCTCAGGGTTTACATGTGTGGTTAACTGTCTTTGCACTCACAGAAAGAGCAGTCTCACTGGTCCACCTCACTTCAGATCAGTGTGAGCTATAATGTGTCCTACCATGTAAAAGGATTTTGACATCCTTGATCTGATCCTTGAAGCACATTCCTGTTTTGCTCGGCTCTGCGTTGTTCCTGTCCTTATCTATTCTTGCAGTTCTAAGACTGGATTCCACATTTCATATAATCTTGATTATTGAGCCTGCTTTCCTTCATCCTGGGTCATTGCTGCTGATGTGTGCTCCAACCAAAGCTGTTTAATTGGCTACTCGTCTAATCCCTCTCCTTGGGTTTGATTACTGGCACCAACTTAATTAGAGGGTTTTTTCCACTTCATTTAAAGACTAAGTGGCCTTTACCTTTTCTTTAATAGAGTAACAAGTAGAGGCCCCTGTATGGTCACACTGCAATTGAATTTGTGTGAGGTGTATGGAAACGTGTTGCAGCTGTAATGCGGTTAGATGTGCAGCCGGCTGGTGGCTGTCCGGTTGGCCGGTGAGGTGGCACGGGTCGCTTGGTGCAGCTGCTGCGGGGTTAGGGAGAGCAGCCGCTGTGGCCACATTAAAAACTGCATCACCTTTTTTTTGTGACAACTGTAGATCAGCGAGCCATCAGCTCCCCCTCTCCCTCGTTTCAGGGATTTGTAGTCTTTAGCGTAGGGAACGCCGCCGCGTGTTAGAGGCCTTTGTGGGAGTGAAACTACAGTTCCCTCAGAGCTACTCGGAGGTGTTAGTTGTCAATATGGCTGTTGTCAGACAGACAAAGCAGAGAGGCAAATAATTCGCCTCTGATTAGAAATCCTTGGAAAAGGGTCGGACAGGGCACAGTTCTCCAGCTGCATTATTGCTCGGCTGCAGTAAACGACACCGTGCTTCTTTGCTTCAGTTACAAAGTTAAATGGTTAAGTGGACGATTTGAAACCGAGGTAAGTCTTGTTACTTGGCTCTCTCAACACTAAAAGTGATGTTATTAATATCAAACGCTCGCTAGCCAGCGACGGCGGCTAACGTCAGCTAGTATCGGCGTTGGCACGGCTAGCATTTTATGCTAATCATCTCACGAGCCCACCGCGACCCGAGTAGCCCACCTTAAGTGGCTAATCGCCCTCTGCGATGCCAGGGGGGGCTGTTGTCAGTGTGAATTTAGCCTCAGGGGGCAGTGAAAATAACGAGTAAAATCCTCGAGTGTTACGGAGGGGCTCGCCGTGCTGGTTAATTTTGACATTAAGTCGGGGCGGTTTGTCCGTGTGCCACACGGAGCGCTCGCTAACGTTAGCTTTCGGGCAAAGGGCGTGAAAACTGGCATCAACGGCGCTTCGCCTGCAGCGCTGAAAGGCGCGACGGATTTGTGCTCTCACTGCGGGCCCCACAGTCAGCAAAACAAAAACACATGGAGGGAGAAGAGAGACGGCCAACTGCGGGGCGAAACAGTTTTAAGACTGGAAGCGTTTAGAAAGCTGCGCTGTCAAACAAACTAGAGTTTGGTTAGGAACATCTGATGCGTCTAACCTATGTTTAACGGCACGGAGACCCCGGATTTGTTTTTTATTTAATTACATTTTAGTGTTTTTTTTTGGCATGACGAACACTCAATCTGTGAGTTCTTGAACTTAGCTGGATTGTTATCAGGGGATTGCCAAGCCCGATAGGAATGCAGACAAAGGGAAGTTTGCATTATAAGCCAGCTCCATCCTTAACTGCTTTAGTTATGTGCAGGGTGAACTCCTGCCTTCTGGGTGAATAGGTAACTTGCCCACTTTATCACAGTGGGCATGAATTCAAGTGTTTTTGTTTGTTTGCAGCACACATTTTGCTTTCTCTTGCATGTTTATTGTAAAATTCACCAATCCAAATTCAGCAGTCTTCTGTACTGTGCAGCCCTTCTTTCTGCGGTGTGACAGATTTTGGTGTAACTCTGCTTGGTAATGATTTACAGCATTAGCAGCTCACCTCCTAAACACCAATGACTAGTTAATGTTCACCTGTCAGTGCTACAGAAATAATGTGCTCCAGCACAGCCCCAAAGTGACCCTTTACTGCACGTGTCTGAAATCCTGTTAATGGTTTATGTGCCAGTCTCCCCCCATTAGTTGTCCTTTATGATAACTTCAAATGCACTGAGAAGTCATTTATGTTTCCTCCCCCCTCCCCTCTGTCCTCCGCACAGTTTGGAGAAGGACAGATGTAGAAAAATGCCAGTGACCCCTTTTAAACCGTTTATCATATCGGCACAGGTCGGGCTGGCACAGAAGATGGAAAATCTGCCGCAGTCTGATTCCAGTTGCATTGATTTTGAGCACAGCAAATTGCTCATGAAAAACATACAGCGTGGGTGGTGCACAGAGCCGGGGATGTATTGTGGCTCTTAAAGAACGACAGACAGAATGTTAAGATAGCATCAGCTGTCAAGGTGACTCTGGCACTCTGCGCGTGTTGCCTGCTGCTTCCCAAAAATAGCTGATTTTTATGCCCTGCCCCTCCCCTCGCCTTTTTTTTTTCTTTCACACTTCTGTCTCTCGCTCTTGTCTTCCTTTTCTTCTCTGCTGCCTCTTTATATTTTCTTCCTGCAGTTTTTTTATTCCCCTCCCTTCCCACCCGTTTTATGCTTACTTTATCTCTCTAACTCTCCTCCGCTACCTTTATCCTCCTTCCCCATCATTCTCATGTTTTCTCCCCATCTGCTACTGCGTTCCTTTTCACTCTTTGCTACTTAATCCTCTCATTTCCTCTGTCACTCCAACATCCTTTCAACTGTCTCGTTTAATGCCTGACTTTCCTACTTGCTCCTCCTTTTCTCTCCTCCTTCCTTTCCTTCTCCACTTCCTTTCCTAAGGATTCCTTCCTACTTTCCTCAGCTTGCCCCCTCTGCATTTCCTGTTTCCTTTCCTCGCCTTGTATTCCTCTCTGTTTCTCAACCTGTCTGTATTATGTCTCATCTCAGCAGCAGCAGGATGTCTGAGTTCAGCGAGGAGCCGCGCTTCACTATTGAGCAGATAGATCTGCTGCAGCGGCTGCGTCGCACCGGTATGACCAAGCAGGAGATCCTGCACGCGCTCGACACTCTGGACCGGCTGGACCGGGAGCACGGCGACAAGTTTGGCCGCCGCACCTCTTCCTCCTCCTCCTCCTCGTCCTCCTACGGCGTAGGCGGGGCAAACAGCTGCACCAACAACTCTGCCTCTAATACTACCACTACCACATCATTCAACAATAACAACACTGCCTCGGCAACCACCACCTCTTCAGCGTCATGCAACGGCGGCGCCATCAACAGTGGCGGTGAGGGCGGAATCGCCGATCACGCCACCGCCGCCTCTTCAACGACCTCCAAAATCTCCACAGCCACGCAGACGCAGTTCAACAGCGCTGGGGGGCTCTCACCGTCTCCCAGCAACAGCTACGACACGTCCCCACCTCCAGGCCCGCCACCGCCCTCTGCGATCCTGCCGTCCCCAGTCTCGCTGGTGGCCCTGACACAGAACGGCCGCGACAGTCTAGCTGCCACCCCCAACGGAAAACTGTCTCCTCCACGTTATCCGGTGAACAGTGCTGCAGCAACGCGAGCATTCGGGTTTGAATCTACAGAGGAAGAGCTGGATATTGATGACAAGGTGGAGGAGCTGATGAGGTCAGTATTAACAGAGAAATTTTGTTGAGTGTTTGTAGAACTGGAAAGAATAGTGCATTTTGGACATGCGTTATAATGCACTGTACAAAAACATCACCAGAGGGCAGTATGTAGCAGTAACAGGTTGCTGAGCTCAGTAAGCTGTGAAAGATGGCAACAGGGAATAATAACATAAGCTGTGAATTATTAGTTCATTAGTCATTGCTAAGATGGTAAAACTTAAAAAACTGCTAGTCTGAAATAATCAACCTCTCCATTGTGGCGCTGTCCACAGTCATAGCCACAGTACTAATCGGCCTCTCACAGAAAACACACGGAGGACACTAAAACTGTTTCTACAACATCATGGCTTTTTTCCTCTTCCCCTTTTCCCACTTTTTTTTTTTATAAACTTGCAACGGTCACTAGGATGGCGCTAGGAGACTGCTTTTTATTACCAGTAAAGCTGGTAGTGTGAGGGCTAATTAGCGGGAACCTCAATTGAAGCTTCACTGTGTGTAGTTGCTGTTGGAACGTATACATGAATTTCTTGATTGTGGAGGCTGAAGTTGTAGAGAAGGATATCTCATGTTCATGTTGACTCAAAACCTGAGTTTAGGTCGTATTTATGACCTTGGAGAAAAAATTGTCTAAATTTAATAGCTGTGCTGTAGCATTTGGCTTCATGTTGCATAAAATTTCTCTTGAAAACCTGTCTGTGATGTCACTAAGGAGAAACAGTGGTGAAATGGTTAAACACTTGCCTGAGAGCAAGAAGGCGCTGGGTTTGAATCTTACAACAGCGCTACAAAAAGTTCTGGGCAGATTTAGATTAAGACTTGAGCCCAACTTTTGGAGTTGATTGTGATTTGGATCCAAATTTGTGTGAGAGAAGCAAGATTGGACATTGCAAACATGTTTGGATGCAAGTACTCCGTTAATGCACGTGGAGGGAGTTTTCAGTCTTGGCTGAATTGAGTTTTGTAGGTCTGAAACAGCAGCGAGTGCAAGGTTGCTTTATCTTCTCAGATAGTCATTTGTGATCTTCATTCTGAGGTTTATCCCACTTTGTCACTTGACTTTTACTAGTGGGATGTCACATTGTGTGGAAAAACCTGATGTGTGTACTGATGAACTCATTAGTTAGCTTGTAGTGTTACTGATTGACTAAAGCTGGTAGATGGTAGCGTTAGGAATCTATTTAGGTTGTTTATTTGTATAAAGCTCTGAGTGAACAATGGAGGCACAGCAGTTAAGCAGTAGATTCAAACCTGCCTGGACCTTTCTGTGGAGAGTCTGCATGTTCTCCCTGTGCATGTGTGGGTGCTGTGGTTTCCTCCTGCAGCCCACAGTTAATTGGCAATTCTAAAATTGGGCGTAGGTGTGGACTTCAGATTGATCATGTAAGTGTATAGAATAAAGCCCTGTGTGATTGTGGCTTGTAGTGTAAAGCTTTTTGAATGGTCAAGAAGACAACAAAAGCACTGGAAATGACTGTCTTATCAATAAAGCTTTAGGGTTTTTCCCTGTTAAGTGCAACTTTCTGTACTTTTTATATCATATTGTGATAATTGTGCCCACTTGAGGGGAAATCAGGGCTTTACAGTATGTATCATGTATAGCTAATAAGTTGAATTTCACTATCAAAAGGTTATTTTAGCAACTTGTGGTAGCAAGTTACTGCAGATTCCTGAGACACTTAAACATAACGTTACACCGAGGTTTCAGAATTGTCCACACTCCACTATAACACGTTATACATTCTCGAAAAACTTGGTTTGACTTACAAAAATATTTTCTGCTGATAGATGGAGGTAGCTTCACACAGTGGAGAGCTGTGCCTTGTTTGGCCCACAGGTGTGGGCAGGGCTGTCTGTAATAGTACAAATAAAGAGGCTAAAACAGGCAATACAGCAAGGTTACACAGTAATGGGGTCATCCAGTGACGTGTATAATGAATTTCATGCATACATACAAATGTAGTCATTTTCAAGGTCATTTTCTCCAATTTATGTTGTAGACATTTGCAGTCGCAATGTCCTTATTCTGATTGTTTGGCTGCACCCATTCCTGCGTGATGGCCAGCGCTTTAAGGAGGTATTCATCTAAAGCCACGAGTTTGTCTGGGATGATGCCCAGGTGCTAAATGGCTGTAAGCGTGGACTCCAAAAACCTCTTCAGCAGTCTCGTGCCAGTAAGGAAAGTCTGAGAGTTGAGTTTGTGGTCTTGGTCTTCCTTTTGCATATATGAAACCAGTCATTTTCACATGTCTCCATGCCTGATTGTGCACACTAGTGTATTTCTTAGTTTGTGTTCAGCTGTATTTTCCTGATATATTGGACTATATTGAGCTTCATATTTGTCAGTGAGTATATTGACCAAGTCAGTTCATTGTCTGTTTATCTTCTTTACTAAAGTAATAACTGACCTGGAGATGTTGGAAGATGGCATTGTCTCATTTTGTCTTCTTTTTTTAAGGTTGTATGAGTGTGAAAGCTGTCTTTAGGGTTGTCTTTTACACTGTGTCGGTTGTTTGCACATCGCTGTTCACTGTCACTGGAAAGATGAAATGACAGGGAGAAAAAGGTTGCTTTGGGCAGGGTTTTCACAGTGAAGGGTTTTTCACTAGTAGAAGTGCAATATACTTAGATGGTGCATTCACTGCCAGGACCAGTGCTCTGTATGTCTTTGTAAAAATATCTGGCATTGCATCACATTAGAGCACAGTTGCTTCCTCGGTCTGCGCTCCACCTCCTCACCGGAGTGGTTTTTATGGAATCTTGCTGACAGATAAAGACTTTTCTTCTGCCTCTGATCTGATGTTAGCCGGGAAATAAATTAAATGATTTTTTTTTTCATTGATCATTGCAGAGGATAGGAGGCCAGTGAGGTGCAGTGAGATTTTATGGTATATTGCCTTTTCTCCTTTATGGTTAAAAAAACAAAAACAAAAGAAAAACCCAGGCTGTAGGTTAAATACAGATTGTCAAACACAAATTGTTAAAGTTCTCAAATCTGACCCTTGGCTTGGGTCTGTGCACTAGAAATTCTCCACACACAGAAAGCCTCTACAAATGAATAAAGTCTGTACATTTTAGACTAGGGTTTCCATGTCCTTCTTGCTTTCTAGTAAAATGATTAATGTTCAAAGATTTCAAATATGAGTTACCAGAATTAACGATGTTCTTAAAAAAAGAAAAAAAATCTCTTGTTTCACAAATTTACCTTTACGGACTATAAGGCGCACTTAAAATCCTTTAATTTTCTCAAAAATCGACAGTGCGCCTCATAATCCAGTGCGCCTTATCTATGAATTCTGGTTGTGTTTACTGACCTCGAACCGATTTTATGTGGTAAACGGCGCTCAAAAACCTGTTAAAAAATGTTTTAGTACGACTTTGGTAAGCTGCGAAGCTGCACCGCTTGATGGATTGTCGGAGCATTACGGCTACCGTAGTCAGGAGCCTCGCGGAATAATCCGGGTCCAAACTTCAGGTCCCAAAGTCAAACGAACACTGTTTTTTTTCATCTTTAATAAAATGATCAGTGTGGCTGCTCTACCAGGTGGAACAATTAAATTTTACATCCAGACATTCGTGAACACAGAATTTATTAAATTTAACAGAGTTAGAAGTTAGCAGGAAGTTAGCTCGCTAGTTTCCACCTAAACATGGTGTAACTCGCTAGTTACAAAAAAAATTAAAAACGTACAGCTCTGCTATCACTTCAGACATAAATGAAGACAGGAAACTAAACAGCAGTGATGTTTGTAGGGTTACTGAAGTTGGACTAGCTGGTATATAATGATGTGCTACGTGATCACTAGTGACACAGCTATGTTAGCATAATATAAACAGTGAAGCTGGAGGATGAAGGCTAACTTTTTTCCACTTGATCAAAGTTAACGTGAGGGTTCCCGATGGTTAGGGACAAATGCAATCACATGGCAGGATGCTGTAAACGAACCAAACTTCAGTCGACTGAGATCATCCATCCACAATACGAGGTTAGTCATTAATATACTGCAACAACATGAGAATAAAGCAGCTGTGAGAGAATTCAACATTAACAATGGTACAGAAGTGGAGGAAGCAAGAAGGAGGAGTTGAGTAAAGTTTGACTTATCTGACTGTTATGTATGAAAACAGACCCGTTCATCGACAGTGCGCCTTATAATTCGGTGCGCCTTATGGTCCAAAAAATACGGTACTTAGGAGTAATTTTAGAAAATGGAGGCAGAGAGAGAAAAGACAGCAGCTGAGTCCATGTGTCTCATCCCCTACACGTTTTATTCAGAGAAATGCTTTTGGCTTTCTGCTCTTATTTTACAGTTTTCTAACACAAAATATTTTTATGGTGAAGTTAGAAGCATTTGCAAGCAAGCATTTGTCTTTTGTGAGTAGCGTTTTGTGTGAAACCATCATTTTGAGATATCTGTTTCTAGAGAACTAAAATGATGTCATCCCAATTTTTTTTTTTTTTAGGCCAAATATTTAATATAATTTCAGGAATCTGGAATTTCAAAAGTGTCCTTCTTCTGAAAAATGGATAGTACAGACAGCACCACCATATCTGAAGGCCTGTGGGAAGGGGGCTGAAATTTGTAACACAGGTTCCATCAATACCATGAAATGTCTCAAACCAGATAAATGGTCTTAAAGATATTAGAGCTCAAAAATGGAGAGACAAAACAAAAAATGAATGTATGCAAGTTCAATGTGTTTTGTTTTTTTTGTTTTTTTAAGTGACATCATCTTACAATTTCAAGATTTGATGTCTGATAATAACACATCCAAAATTTGTGATGGCCTTGTTTTCCCATATTTAATGCAAAATGAATTAAAAAAAACAACAACCCAAAAACATGTTTGTTTACGGGGAGCATCCATGGCCTCTAACATACTCTAATGATCATAAAATTGAGAGATTTACTGATGGAGAGCTGAAAGTGCATGATATGTCTCGTGCATTGGAGCTGTGGAGCTGTTATATCTGATCTTAGAGTGGTTTAGCACGTTTTCATATTCTCACCTCATTAATTAAAAAAACACTAATGTTCAATATGAGCATCCACCACCATGGCAGTGTATTGCAACACCAAATACTACAGATCTATAGTCCCTGGACCAAACCTGGACATTATATGCTATATGTACATCACACAGAGATGCCTCATATAGAACGTTACAAATGAATTAGGAAAAGTATGAAGAATGTTGGACGGGGCTATGACGTGTGAACAGGCACTGGGCACCATGGGCTTTTCTATTTCTGGGGCTCTTTATGTATCCGTGACGTTGCCCTGTTGACAAAATCTGTCCACTGACAGACATATAACCACCTGCCAACGTACTCCAGATCTGTTCAGGGACCTGTTTTGTGATAATCGCACACAGACACACAGTGAAAGCAATACCAGCTGCGTCATCACGACTGCTGAATATGCCCTACATTATCTGGCAGTGCTGTTCATTCCAGCACAGAGAAGATTCATAGTGGAAATGTTTTAGCTGGATCACATACACCAAACTTGTTATTTTTCCCAATAATCCCAATAACTTAAAAGGGTGCACTGGGAAAACAGGAGCCAGTCATATTTTCTGTTCTAAAGTACAATTAGATTTTTATGTATAAGCTTGGAAAAAAGATACAAGGGAGAAAGAGCTAACCCATCTCTCCATTTTTAATGCCAAGTGCATATAACCTGTTTCCCCAGCTTGAATGTGAGAGTGCTGTGCTTGTCTTCATGTGGCACAGCCTAGCCTGCTGGGGTTAATACAAACCTTGAAAGAAAACATATACTTTGCACTTTCTTCAAACAGTCCCGTCTAAATGACCTCCCTGACTCGGGAAAATGCTCTGCTGTCATGAAACTTGCCTTTCAGCTCCCGTCACTTTGAGATCTGACTTGAGGAAACGTTTTGCTGTAGCAGCACGCCTGTCTTCAGTTCAGCTGCGACACAAATGCACAGACAGAGCTGTTCTCAGATTATTAGTATGAAGATGGAGGACTAAAGAGATCCAGTTTTAATACAGGATAAAGAGGCTGAAGCGTTCTGGTCTCTGCTTAGGAGCTGAACATGTGATGGATGTGATTTTTGGCTTGTTCCCTGCGTAGCCCACAAAGATGTGCATCCTGTGAGGTTTTGAAATAACCCGAGCCGGCAAAGAGGCTTTTTTGTCGGGACGGTGTGTATCGTCAGAAAAGGGAACCGCTCCGTAAGAGGCATTGGAAAAGCCTTCAGGATTCAAGCTGATCTCGGCTAAGGGGGAAGAGAAAACAAGCACCTCTGGACACATTACATGAAATTGCATTTGGTAACATTCAGTTTATTAGCTTTTGAGAACAGAGGCTCAGTCGTCTTTTTTAGGTCCATTACACTGGCAGGTACAGTGTTCATAATCTATTAAAGTGCGCGTGTTAGCCGCCTCCTCTCTTCTCTCTTCTAAGCACTTCACACATGAGCTGCCTACTCCTACTGCTGTGTTGTCCTGCTGCCTTCCAGCTGCCCTGTGCGAACTGTCGGAGTAAGAATAGGCTCCATCCTCAGCGCTGCACCGACCGGCCCGCTGCTCATTCACACTGCCTCTGCATTAGATTACATGTCCTCTTTAGAATGACCGAGAAGTTAAGTAGCATTCAAAAGCCCTCGTCTTCTCTGCCTGTAGGGCTCTCCAGCTTCTCACTCGGCAGGGCTGCGGGGGCGTGACACGAGGTTTCAGCCTGTCCACAGCCCCACGGTGCCCTTTCCCATTTTTCTCACTTTAAAAGTGCACACTTGCTTCTCTGCAGGAGTTTGGCCTTTAAGTTGGCACCCAAAACATCTCTCCCTCTCCTCCACCCTCCTCCTCATTCTTGTAGCTTGTACAGCAGCTTGTGCTACATTGATTCACTGGTGTCGATACAAGCAGCATTTTTTTTTTTCCCCTTCTCCAAGCTCTAATTTTAGCCCGCGCCGTGAGAGGCTGGTGTGGATGATATTGATGCTGGATGTCAAAGAGTCGTGACGCATTTTCATTTCAGAAATATGCCAAACAGAGTGCTTAGGACTTTGATGCAATTTCCATTTTGACTGTGTGAGCCTGGGTTAGTGGCTGGTTCAAAGGCAGCTGTGATTGTAGGGTTTGTGGGGTGGGCGCCTGCTGGAAATGCTATTGTGTAGAGAGAGAAGAAAAAAAAGAAAACCTGTATGCACTTTTAGATTTAGACATCTGACAAGTGTTCACAGTCTGTACTAGAGGGGAATGAAGCTGAGACATAAGCTTGTGTGCATATATATATATATATATATATATATATGTATATATGTATATATGTGTGTATATATGTATATATGTGTGTGTATATGTATATATGTGTGTGTATATGTATATATGTGTGTGTATATGTATATATGTGTGTGTATATGTATATATGTGTGTGTATATGTATATGTGTGTATATATGTATATACGTGTGTGTGTATGTATATACGTGTGTGTGTATGTATATACGTGTGTGTGTGTGTATATACGCGTGTGTGTGTGTATATACGCGTGTGTGTGTGTACATACGCGTGTGTGTGTGTGTACATACGCGTGTGTGTGTGTACATACGTGTGTGTGTGTGTACATATGTGATT
>VOQK01038988.1:0-12441 GCA_015052645.1 Benitochromis conjunctus
TTCTTCCAGCTTCTGTCTATAGGCCTCTTTGCACCTCCTCAGCTCCACCTTCAGTTCTCGCTGTATCCCTTTCAACTTGTCTTTGTCACCAGACCTGAAGGCCCTCTTCTTCTTGTTCAGGAGAGACTTCAGATCGCTGGTGATCCAAGGCTTGTTGTTAGGGAAACAGCGAACAGTCCGGGTTGGGATGATGGTATCCTGACAAAAGTTAATATAGTCTGTTATGCAGTCCGTGATGGCAGTGATGTCATCCCCATGTGGTTGGCAGAGCACATCCCAGTCAGTAGTGTCAAAGCAGTTCTGCAGAGTCTGGCTGGCTTCCTGACTCCACCTCCTCACACGTTTTGTGGACACAGGCAGCCTTTGAACTGCAGGCACATACTGAGGTATTAAAAGCACCAGGTTGTGGTCTGAACGACGAGTGGGGGCAGGGCAGTTGCTCTGTATGCGTCTTTCACGTTTGCATACAGTAGGTCCAAAGTTTTATTATCTCGAGTTTTATTTTATTCCATTTTATTGTCCAGTGATCTTACGTTTCCGGTGATGACGGTCGGAACCGAAGGTCTAAATATTCTTCTCTTGGCTTTAACTCTAGCCCCCGCTCTACATCCACGGGGCCTGTATCTCCGCTGTATCTCCACCGGGATCGTAGGTCTCACTCCAGCCTGTGTTGGTGCTCTGGCGAGCGCTAACAGCTGATCTGGATAGCATCTCTCCAGCGCAAGGAGTGAGCGTTTGTAAGATAAAGAAAAAGAAAAATACAAAAAGGAAGGAATAAAATAAAGTTAAAAAAAAGACATTATAGGACAAAAACAAGACAAAAGGTTGGGAGCTGCTGTAACAGGCTGCCACTCTCACAGCGCCATCTTTGTAAAAAAATAAAATAAAATAATAATAATCTGTGCATTTTCTTTTTGTCATGTAGGTTAGATTGTGGTGCCTGGAGAAGTTCATCAAGTATATCCACACCAACGCTTAGATCATGGTGAGAGGATATCGTTTGAAAAAACAGGCTTTGATATTAACTACAAGAGTTTCTTTTTCTACTCTAAGCATAATCAAATTTGTTTTACTATCTTTACACAATTTATCCAGCATTTCACCTCTGAAAATCTCTGTTTTCTTGTCAGATTGCCATTCATAGGAAAAACTTCTGTGTCTCAGCCAAAAATGCTTTTCAGCTGGTTAGGTTTGTGTTGTAGTTATTCTCACAGTAAAGGGTCTGTACTTAGCACTGCATGCTTCTAGTTCCTGTAATGCCTGTACAGAACATGAATGTATTTATATGTGTTTGAGAGACTGAATGATTAGTGTCCTCTCAGGGCCGTGATGCTTGATAAAGTTATAGACCTGCTGCTGTTCAGAGGTGTAGGTAAGGATGACATCGATGCATCGATCAAATCTGTCACTGAAGGTTAATAAATGGTCTTCGTGCTGTGTGGTGGTGAGTGGAGTGGAGGCATCAAAGCAGCTGCAAGCTACATCTTCAAACATGATAGAGAGTCAAACACACTGGCAGTGTGTGTGGAAGCTCTGCCAGGGACGAAACATTACAGACGTACACAATGTATACCCGGGGTGAGACAGGAACGCCCTGTGGGTTGATCACTGTGACTGACTCCTATACGCTGTCATTTAAGCCACTGGTAATCTATCATTGGAGTAAGATAATTGAACTTTGAAGTTAAATAAGTGGAAACTGGAAAATCGTTGAGAAAGTTGAACTCATGACTTCCTGCCAAACAGAAGCTGTTCCTAAAACAATTAGTGCATAAAAGGGGAATGCTGAAATACAAGAACAAGTTCAAACAACCAGTTAAACTACAAATTTAAACTATAGATGTAAACGATGGCACAGCTGCAATAGTTTACATTCAACCATTAAAAAAGTGATGTTAAATTAAAAAGTGTAAAAGAAACACTGAAAACAATAAAAACGTGTAAACCTGCCCGACTTTCACCTCGTTGAACTGACGGTAGGTTAACTAACATACTTTCCAGCCATGGTGCGAATTTACTGCAAGTCAAATGCTAGGTATATTTTCTCTCGTGGTACAGTGAGTGTACTTTACCGCGCGCTTCAGTTCACTCCTTCTGTTGATAGTCAACCATTGCTACCCAGACGTGCACACAGGCGGCTCAGTGGTTTCTAGGAGACTGCCACAGTTGCGTTGGTTTGACAATCTTGGGCCGTCTCGATGGAGTTGTACAAAACGGCAGAACAATTTGCTGCAAGAGTAGGTAAATAAAATCGACAGCCTCACCGATAATCATATCCGGTATTACAAATGTAACAGCCATAACTCCACATTTTATGGATTGTGTTTTACTTTTTCACACAATTTCACTACCAAACACTGAAAAGATAAAGATTCAGAATTCAAGCTTATAATAGAAGACGTACACATCACAACAGCTCATGTGATTTATTTTACAAGACAGTCTGTCTTTACATAATAAAGTAATCTCAAACAAAACAATTAAGTCATGACAAAGAAAAAAAGAAAAAAAGAATAATTCCTGTCACAGAAATTCTTCATTTATATTTGCAATGACACATCTCAGTTTTATGTTTAGGACAAAATAAGATTGGCTATTTAGGGTCTTTCACACTTGAACACTGGGGCTCTCCCATATTTCATCATCATACATATTTGAGATGGATGCAATTCTATCCATGGAGGTCAAATCAGGACCATTTACATCGCTGGCAGTTGTCTCCTCAGTATTTGGGATGAAATTATGTGTACAATCACTAACACTTCCTAAAGACTCCACAGCAGGTTCATTAGGTCCTCGTGGAGACCCTTGGTCATTCAGTATACAAGGAGCTTGCTTAACTGAAGAAACTTCACCAGTATCTAAACCCCCCATACTGCCAACATCCAGGACTGCTGTTGCCCCCTCTGCTGAATGTCCCTCACTACTAACCAAGGAGGCAGATGGGGACACAGCTTGGATTTTCTCTGATGGTTCTTCCCGTCTTCCTTCATGCTCTCCAGTTGTGACAGATGCTGTGCCCTCGTTTCCAGTTTTCCCCTGGTTGTGACATCTGCTCTCCAGCCCAAAAAAGTGGTTTCTGACAATGTAGCGTACACACTGCAGGAGGACATTCCTCTCGTGCCGGATATCTGGGGCCAGTAACTAAACAAAGAGACAGACAAAAATGCTGCTGTGAAGCTTCTGACTGGCATTCAGAACATGAAGTTGGACTAAATAATACATCTAAATTGTATAGCTGCAAACAGCACTTCCATTTTTACTAAATCAGAATCATATACATATGCACACATAGTTTCAAATGACTTCCATACCATCTCAAGTAAAGTGGGGCGACGTGACTGTGGTGACTGGTGAGGTCTTCTTCTTCCTGCTCTTGTGCAGTTGGGCATGTAAGGCCTTGAGTCCGTCTGAACTATTTTCTGTGTCTCTGGATTCTGCGAGAAAACGTCTTTACTCCAGGCAGGTGCCCTGTCCTGAGGGTTGGGTGGTATTAAGTTTAGGAGGTCCTGGTTCTCTTGCACCAGCTCCTTGCCTCTCTGAATGGGCGTGGCTACAAAACAAAGAAACATGTTAGTAGAAACACTGGCCATAAGTTATGCTTTGTTACTCTGGTGGGCGTGGTCTGCGATACCGCTGCGGGTGTGATGGATGCACCTGCGCGGCACCTGCAATCACGCCTCGCCGTCTTAAAATCTGCTCTGCCTGCCGTCATGTTGTTGTGGAGATGTGTGGCTGGCAGCGGGAGAGCTGCAGCCAACTGTGTGTGTGTACAGCAACCGTAAAGAATAAAATATGTTGAAAAGCTTTAAAGTGTCATCGGTCTGCCGTGGTCATTCACAGTTATATATTATATAATAAAACCAAACTACAACAAAGCTTCTCTGAGATTAAATTAAATGACATGTTTAATGTTGAATCTGATGAAAGACTAGGGCACGTTATTTTTATTCCATGTGTGCTGGTCAAATCAGGACACAAAGTAAAATGAAACATGCATTTTCCAGTTATTTCTCACCACCTGTTGCACTATGCTACAGGAAAGTCCACTCAACAGAAACAAGTAAAAAAATAAAAAACATTTTTTTAAATGCTGTATTGCTTGCGATTGGTTTACAAAAATTATGCTAGAAAAAGCTGAAAAATACACAAATGATCTCAAAAGAAGTATATTATTCATGTCCAGCTGCACAAATCTAAATATATTGGATGAAACAAATGGTCTAAAAAATAAAAAAATAAAAAATACAGTTTGTATTCTTGCAAGCAAGGCTCAACTCCAGTCAGCTTGGTTTGTAGGATTTTCCAGTATGCAGTAGTACTTTATCAGGTACTTCTTTAGATCTTGATGGGCCGGGGTTTGAAGTGAGCTGAGTCAAGCCGAAAATGAAAAGTCGCCAGGCTGCACGCCACTGGTTGGTCAGCAAGTGATGTCACTGGACAAGTCATGAGACCAACTCCTTCACGAGAATCAAACTCATCATTTTTGAAACCCAGCAACGAGTGAAATGGCTACACACAAACTAACACCGTAGCCTATCGACAAGGTGTAGATGTTCACCATCGGTGTAGCATCAAATCTACCGTTAGTGTCCTCAATTGTTGTGTTGTCGGGGTGGCTGTAGCTCAGAAGGTACAGCAGGTCATCTACTGATTGGAAGGTTGGCAGACTCCCTGAGTCTGCATGACAAATATCCTTGGGCGAGATACAACCCCAACCTGCTCTCAGATGCAGATGAAAGCACTTAAAGCATTGAAGAAAGTGCTTGTGTGAATGTAGCATTAAGTGTTCCGTGAGAGGGTAGAAAAGCGCTACATAGGAATTGGTTCATTTATGTTTTTGTTACATGTCAAGGAAGTTTTGGGCTCTGTTGCTATAACGACCCCGCTCAAATTGAGGTGCTAAAACGACCGAAACAGAGTATAGTTGAGTAAAGTAGGTGCTAGTGGAAAAGCGGCATAGGTGAGATCATAAAAAGTATAAATTAAGAATAAAATAACAACAATTCATACAAAAAGCATCACCAGGATTTTTCCTGCATGGTGAAGATTTTGGACTTCAAGAGAGGTTTCATCAAGCAAACACTTTGTGCTCACCTGGTTCCTCATCACTTTCACTCATGGATCCGTAGTTTGCTACTAGAGATCCCAGAGCTGAGCTCATCTTCTTTGGGGCCACAACCAAGCCACTGGTCCTGGACTCCTCTCTGTCAGACTCTTGGAGCACATGAGAAACACAACACTGTACATCACTAGAGGTGTCTGTGTATTTCAATCAAAGGATAATCAGAGGATCAATGGAAGCCGTTTGACCTTGTCCTCTATGCAGGTGATTGTGCACAGCCTTGATTGAACTGTGATCAGTTAACTCACCATGGTCACTTGTGGCTAGTGCTCCTAGTGGATCCCCATTCCTGTATGGGTGGGTGAGTGGTTTAGGCTTCTCTGTAACACTGCAGTCAGATGGGTGTGGCCGTCTTGGATGTCGCCCTTGGAATCCTCTGTTATTCCAATCACGACCTCTGCCTCTTCCTCTCATTCGTCTGAAAATAAATACATCATTGCTTATGCGAGTTTTTGGTAAGACAGACTTCATTTCAATTCGAAAAAGATATATAAAAATAGAAAATTTAAGAGATGCACACCAAAATCCAGAATTTATACAATGTAAACATTTACCCAAAGTGAGCCGTTTCCAGGACAGCTCCCGTTTCCTCCCGCACCTCCAGAACTTTTTTCTTCTTCTCAATATTCACAAGCGTTGGATAGTTTCTAGTAAACCAGTAAAGACAAATTACTGGCTGGACATGAGCAGTACACACATGTGGATCAACGAATGGCAAAATGGCATCAAAAGCTCATGAGTGCCACAGTTTCTAAAATCCTTTGGTGAACACTAACTTGCGCCTCTCCTCTCTCCATTTAGAGATCTCCTCTGGTGTGTCCAGCTTGATTCTTTTGGCTCCTGGTGCATGGTTCTGTGGACACAGAGCACTCATATTAGAAAAGGGGAACTACTACAAGCTTAATCTCTTTACATCATCTTCTTTCACTTACATTTTTCCAGTGTATGCTGACAAGTTTTTCATGAGCCATGAAGCTGCAGTCAGCCACAGAACACTAAAAGTGGATTCAATTGGAGCTTTCAGTAAAATGTAAGGAATATCAATGTGAACAGCACTAATGTATATCCATTAAGTAGCCTAGAGTGAAATACCTTGACATGTTGAGAGACATGCTCGTTGTACTTTTCCTGGTTTTTGAAGCCCCGGTCACAGGTGTCACAAAAATGGGAATACTCTGGTTCTTTCCTGTTTTTCTGCAGTGGGTAAAAAGCTCAAAGTTCCCAACAACGTTCCATTCACTTTCAATATAATCACAAAGTTCTCAGACTCGTCACCTTTTTCCCATGATGGCTGGGAGCCCGATAGTTTTGATGTCCACCTCGATGCCATTCATGACTAAAGGTTTGACCTGAAAACACACGCAAGAAATTCAAGCACATCATTCTTAAAAGAGACATGAAGACATTTCCTTTATGGCTACTAAAGGCGCATTGCATGTATCTTAGACACACAGCTGCTATCAAAGTTATTGTGGGGATGTGGAGGACATTCATCAAATCGGAATATTTGAGTGACTTTTTTGTAGTTTGTGTTTTCCACGGATGTATCCGTTCTGTCACTAGTTGGCTATTATGAAACTAATTAAAGTCTTTTAGCAGCAAACAACCCAGTGACGTCACTTTCTGCATTTACACAAGATGGCGCTACACATGCTCTAAAGCTTTAAACACTTATTTCTTAAATGCAGCATAATAGACCGTGTTAAATCTATGACTTTTTATTAGAGCAGAACTGCATGGTGTAAATCAGTATTTACATTATGTGGTCCTTCGTGTCCACTTTAGGGCGACAGTAACATGAACGAATCCATCTACAACAGGGAAACTACTATATACTCCACTCACCGTATGTACGTGTAGGTCTGTGGTTTCCACGCTTTGATGGGAACCCATTACCTGCGGCTGACCCGTGTTGCCAGCCAACACTGCTCTCGCAGCCCCAGCTGTGTTCGGTAGGCGTTTCGCTCCAGCTCCACATGGTGGGATGGAAGCTACTCGAGTGCGACTGCTGCTGCTGAAACGACTGGAAGGAGTTCGGAGGAGGAGAGCCAAAGTCGGGCGGAGGATAGTTTGCCGACTCGTTCATACTGCCAGGCCAAAATCTTTCTTCACGCTGACAATGTAGATAGTTCTCAGGAAACTCCAGTATCTCACCACCGCGTTGTCCTCATAGGCGCATATATTTACTTTGAGTTTATGCATTCGTCACTTCCGCCAGAGACGGAAGACGCAGATGAAAACTACTAAATATATATTTAGTAGTTTAATCTCTTTACATCGTATGCTTATACATACTTACGTATTTTATAGTATGTATAAAAAGTTTTGGGGTAAAAATTATATTTGAGACTTAACAGCAATTTTGATTTTATAAGTAGTGCTGTTTAAAAACGCAACACGTTGGCTACAACTTCTCGCGAGGTTGTAACGATTTCTCTTGGGTTGCCATTTTTAGCAAAAAGCCGCCTAGTAGAGATTAGAAATCCAATGCATCGTCTAAATACCAACACATAAAGTCTGTAAGTGTCATAGGCCAAGTGGCCGCTCGCTCCGTTTTATTAACCCGCATGCTATGTGCCGTTTGCGTAATTAAACATATTTCAAATTGTATATTTTTTCACAATAGAAGCAGCAACATATTCTAAGTTCTAAGGTAAAGAAAACTTTAAAATACATAGAGTGCATCAGATACACCGAGATCCACCCATACGTAGAAACATTTTCTTCCGCTTGTCTATAAATAAACCATAAATTGTCTTTTTAATGTTAAGCTCGGGGGATAGCGACTGATGTGAACGAACCTGGCAACCCAGTGGTTTCCTGGCTCCCTCTCTGCGCCGCGTGTGTTTCAGAGTGAGAGCAGCAGCGTGGTGATCAAGGGGAAGACGTGAAGGCTCCTGAGGTGTGCACAATAACTGCACTAAGCTGCTGCCAGAATGCTCGTGTTGTTTGAAACAGCAGCTGGATATGCAATATTCAAAGTAAGTATTCGACTATTGTTCGCAATCTTATAATCTTACATTAAAATGGGCGACTTTAACATAGGGGCTCTTTGCGTTAGCCCGGATTAGCCATCCAGCTAGCTCATTGCAGTACATTGAGAGTCGGTAGAAGGTGGCATAAACGGTGTTAACAGTATGAAAAATCATTCTGTATGTTGTACTTACGGATATGGACTAAACCTTTATTTAAAGATATTTTTTGTTTGCGCACGAGCTTGGCTAAGCCGTAAGCGATCATCAAGTTAGTACTGTGAAGGGCCTGCAACCACGTGTGCACACTGAGATGGTGTTGACTCTACTTTTCGACTAAGTCACATGCATTTTAGTAATGTAGGTTGTTCAATTGCGTTCACCATCCATTCCGTTTTTTAAATTACATTTTAAGCGATGTAAACCAGCCCAATGCTTGACAGATTTCTTTTAACTGGGTCTGTGTGTTGTGTTTTAAGGTCCTCAATGAATCCAAACTGCAGCAGGTCGACAGCCTGTATAAGGAGTTTGAAACTCCCGAGAAAGCCAATAAAATGTAAGTGCTGATGTTACATTTAACCACCCGACGACACTCTTTATGCCTAAAATATAACCAAGGACTTCATTCGATAAATCGTAGATGGGATGTAATTCATGTTTTCCTTTTGTCCTACCAGCGTTAAGCTGAAGCATTTTGAGAAGTTCCAGGACACAACAGAGGCCTTAGCAGGTAATGACAAATTTGACCCTGTGTCTGATTAAACATGAGGTATTGCACAGTCCTCGTCACTACAGCTGAGACCAATTGATTTGAGGTGATACAAGAAAGTAGACTTTTTTTTGTGTGTAATGTCTCTGTACAAACAGCTGGAGTCGCTTTTTCCTCACACATATGAGAATGACACTTTTTTGTGTTTTGTGCAAGCGCTTAGCACAGCTTTCTTTATTTTATTCTTTATTTCCACCTCTCAGCTGCGACTGCCCTCGTGGAGGGAAAACTTGGCAAGAGTCTGAAGAAGGTCCTAAAGAAAGTTGTTGCCAAGGAAGCTCATGAGCAGCTGGCCATTAGTGACGCGAAACTCGGTGGCGTTATCAAAGTAAGTCACTGATATTTCTGTCAGCCTAAAGACAGCATCGTTATCAAATGTTGTCTCTAATGGCTTCTGGTTGTCAGGAAAAACTGGACCTGAGCTGTGTTCACAGCCCTGCTGTGGCTGAACTGATGAGATGCATCAGGGGTCAGATGGAGAGCCTCATCACTGGACTTCCTCCCAGGGAGATGAGTGCTATGTCTCTAGGGTTGGCTCACAGGTTAGTGGTGCACAGATTATGTTATATGAATGCAACTGCTGCCTATGATTACATTTGCTGTCTGAAATATTTGTGTCGATTTGTCCCAGCATTCGTCACTACCACTGAGGCGGCAATCCTCTGGCTTATTGAAAATCCCGTCATTGATCTAGAAATATCAAGTAACTCATGTTCTCATCTGGTTGCAGTTTATCCCGCTACAAGTTGAAGTTCAGTCCTGACAAAGTGGACACAATGATTGTTCAGGCTATTTGTAAGTGTTGTATTACACAGTTATGAATACGGCAACAGTTTTGTGTGTGTGTGTGTCTGTTGTTGTGCCTGTGACAGACAGTAATGGAAGAGACCTTTCAGAACAGTCTGCAGTCTAAATTATTTTCAGAATGCCCAAAAAACCTCTAAATGTTTCTGTTTAGGATAATAAAAATGTCAGTTATTGAAATTTTTGCTCTGAAAGATATCATTTGAGCAGTTAACATCAGCTGTACTGTGTTTTCTCCCTTGTCTCTAGCTCTTCTGGACGACCTGGACAAAGAGCTTAATAATTACATAATGCGCTGCAGAGAGTGGTATGGCTGGCATTTCCCTGAGCTGGGAAAAGTGATCACAGACAACTTGGCCTACTGCAAGAGTGTTCGCAAAATAGGTAATGGTCATTCTGCTTTTGCACAACACTGTTAATGATTTAGTACAAGTTTAATAAAGGTTCAAGTCAGAGAAGCAGAGGTCTAGGTATCCTAAATAAATGAGTAATGCCAACAAAAACACAGCATCCTACAGTTTCCACATTCAAATTCATCAGCACCTTTTAGTTTTAATCAAAGCTTCTTTCAGTCTTTTAACGATTTGTGGTTTTCTGTCAGGCTGAGTAAACCAGGAGTGCTCTGAGCTTGTTTAAAATCAGCATATTGTCGCTCTAAGACTCGCCTACGTTGGTTTAACTTCCACTTACATTCCCGAGTAACTGACGTGTGTTTGTGTGTACAGGTGATCGCACAAACGTTGCCGGCTCTGATCTGTCAGACATCCTCCCTGAGGAGACCGAGGCTGAGGTTAAACTGGCTGCTGAAATCTCCATGGGAACCGAAGTGTCAGAGGAGGACATTGGCAACATCAGGCACCTATGTGATCAGGTAGGTGTGTGTGTGTGTTCACTGTTTGCTACTGTGATAGGGATGACAGATGTCTATTGCGAAACACCCACACAGTTATTTTGGTAAACACAGGTGGGTTTTTTTTATGCGTCGTTGCCTTTCGTGACTGGTACCCAGCATTCGTGAATTTACTTATTTTTATTTTATTTATTTTTTCCTCCCATAGGTGGTAGAGATTTCAGAATACCGGGCTCAGCTCTATGACTACCTGAAGAACAGAATGATGGCAATCGCTCCCAACCTCACTGTAATGGTTGGCGAGCTGGTCGGCGCCCGTCTCATCTCACATGCAGGTGAGTTTGGGGGGGAGAACAAAAGTCAGGTAATTTGTGAAAACTGGCCTAGCAGTGATGATGACGACACTAAGTCACTTTCCTGAACATGACTGATGGTTTTAAGTCACTACCTCATCTGAGCTGGCAGTGAACGCACTAGTAGTCGGGTCCTTGGAGAGCACTGTAGCTCCAGTTCTTAGATTCATTCGTTGTGTTATCCAGGTTCCCTTCTGAATCTGGCAAAGCACCCAGCCTCCACAGTCCAGATCCTTGGAGCAGAGAAAGCTCTTTTTAGAGCCCTGAAGACGCGCAAAGACACACCCAAGTATGGTCTCATATACCACGCCTCTCTAGTGGGCCAGACCACTGCCAAGAACAAGGGCAAGGTATGTTCTTACAGTGTGATACGTGATTAAATAATGGCTGGTGGACACGATGTGAAGCTGTCAACTCAGGCTTTGGTTTTCTGTAATACCAATGCAGATTTCCAGGATGCTGGCAGCTAAAGCAGCCCTGGCTATTCGCTATGACGCTCTTGGAGAGGACACAAATGCAGAAATGGGTGCAGAGAACCGTGCCAAGCTGGAGGCCAGACTACGTCAGCTGGAAGATAAGGGAGTAAGTACCCCAATACCAGAAAAGTTGTGATGCTATTTGACATCCAAAACTTACTATTTTTAAGGGGGGGGGGAAAGGTAGTGTTCAAAAAATGGGACAAAGCTGTTTAATAGTTAACACTGCATAGCACCCCATTTTCTTATAACAGTAATGTCTGGGAGATAACTGTCATGCTTTTCTTGTCAGATATAGGATTCTAGCTGCTAATCAGTCTTAGCTTGTCTTCATTGTAATGTGTCAGTGGATTCGAGTGGTCAGAGGTCTGGGCTGCAGGCAGGCCAGATCAGTACCCCATCTCTTCTACTATGAAACCATGCTGTTGTAATACATGCTGCATGTCGTTTAGTTTTGTCTTGCTTAAATATGCAAGTGTTTCACTGAAAAAGAAATCCTCTGGATGGGGATCCTGTGTTGATCTAAATTCCATTCAGTATTCCTATCTCACATCTTGCTACTTCTGGCTCTCTGCTGTGTACTGTGCTTGCTGTTGCAACAATGCAATTTCCCCATTGTGGGACAAATAAAGGTTTTCTTATTCTTATTATTCTTATTGATCGTGCCTCTCCAGATGTGACAGTTGCATAACCATTAGTGCATCCCTGTACTATCAGAGAGATGCAGGCTTTTGAACTGAGTGCTGATAACAAGCCACATGGTCTCTCTCCCTTGTAGTCCAGAGGGTATACCAGTATACCTATTTTCCAGAAAGAATTGGAAATTTGATTTGTCTGATCACAGAAAACGTTCTCATCTTGCTTTAGTCCAGTCTCCCCCATCCTTGGGCAAGATACTAACCGCAAGTAGTATAAAGCACTTTGAGTGCTCGGGTAGCAAAGCACTCTATTCAAACCGTAATGGATTTTCATATTTCTTCTGGACCTGTTATCCTGGTAAAATCCCTGTTTTGTTGTTTTTCCTCCTTTAGTCATTGAATCCACATTTTCTTTTCAGATCCGAAGAATTAGTGGAACAGGCAAAGCAATGGC
>VOQK01038997.1:5067-16577 GCA_015052645.1 Benitochromis conjunctus
ATAATATTTATGTAATATTATTTATTATTCTGTTCTCTATCAAGACTACATTAAAGCTAACAAACTTTTAAATGCCTTATTTTTTAAAAGGAAGTATGGTGTAAACTCGTTCCCCTTACAAGTAAACTGCACACGGATAGTGCTAGTCAGTCCGTTACAATGGATCCTTCCGTGCTAATGACAAGTGACAGGGAATACATAGCTTTCTGTAATAAACTGTAGTAAACTATACCCAATATAAATACACAAAAATACATAATAATAATAATGTAAAATGGTGAGCAACTGTAAAATTACCGGTACGAGTCCGTCACGAATTCACCGGTCTTCCTTCTCCTTATCTTGCTTTGCCGCAAAAAGTGGAACAAATCTTAGCTCATTACCGCCACCTGCAGCTTCTTTGGGGTGTTGCGTTAAAACGTAGTAGTTCCTCTACTGTCCACAATAGGCACATTTATAAGACATACCATCTTTCTACTTTAGGAAATGTGTAGATTTCCCTACCTGCAACACTTTTGTGATAGTTTTCACTGATAAATACTCTGTGTTATTATTGTTTTCCACCAAAGCACTAACTGCAACCCATCAAACCAGACCTCCTATATTTGGCCTCTTGGTGGCAGTATCGCACAACTGCACATACGAGAACGGAGAAGAAGAAAACGTCAGTTTAGTTCCTGGTTGTATAGTCAGGAGAGTCAGTGCAGATTGTTTTTCCGTATCTTTAATCTAATCGCTCGGTGTTTTCTCACCAGCATGTTAAAAGGTTTAGGGACTTGGTTGGGTCTGGACAACCCGACCGTCACGAAGACGTCAGATGACAAAGAAAAGCTGAGCGTGGAGCAGGAAGAGAAGGTGGTAGAAGCACAAACCGAGGTAAACAAACAGCAGCCAGCTGACCAGGATGGAACACCAGAGGCGGAGCAGGAAAACTCGGAGCAGTCCACAGGACTGGGCGGTGAGGAACAGCTCATTTCTGGATAATTAACTCTAAACTATGTGCTCAAAGTTACTCAGCGTGACGTCAGTCTTTCTGTCTGTGTTGACCCCTGAAGGCTTTCCTGTTCAGCTTTTTTGTTTGTTCTTCACTTCTAACAAGAGGAAATCTGACTGCAGGAGTATCTGTTCTCTCATATGTGGTCTTTTATTGCAGTGGCGGTGGTTTTATTAACAGCCCCTTTCTCCATTTGAAGGTTACATCTTCAGTTTTGCTTCCAGTGCCACCAAGAAAATCTCTGAGTCAATGGTGGAGACCGCCCAGACCATCAAGAAGACAGTGGAAGAAGGAAAAATTGATGGCATCATAGACAAGGTATGTTGCTCTCTCTCGGATTCTTATTTGTAGATTTTAAAAACAGCGTTGGGTTCATGTGTGCATTTGTGGATTTGTAGGTCCGTTTTCTGTATTCGCTTACCGTAACATTGGCGATCAGGATAAATGGTCACACAAAGCTGGTTATCAGTTCGCTAATTTAACCCTGAAACTTAAACTAGATTTAATCCATTTAAATGTTAACGATTACTGTCCCACAGTCTAATAAGGAAGACGTGGAAATCACTTTGGTTTGTTGCAGGTCAAAGTAAAATTAAGTTGTTTGATTGAACAGGTATTCTTGATATGTTTTCTGAGTTCTGGCAAACTCTGAACATAACCTGCTCCCAACAGTTTTATTTTTGATTTTCTCAGCTGCAAACCAAGTGCTGTTTAAAGGTTTGAGAGTAAAGATTAAATATTTTTTTTTTAATTCATATACAGGCTTAGTCCATGTACAAGTTTGATATGAGCTCAGCAAGTACAGTGTAGGTGTCCTATTTTAGGATCAGATGATAATTCTTATAGAACAATACAGTTGTTGAAAAATTGTTTGTTGCCAATAAAAAAAATAATTAATAAAGAAAAAAACAGAAAAGTTGTGTCAAGATATCTGTAATATTTATTTTATATTAATGATGGGGTTAGGGTATTTGTTTAGGGAAACGATCCTGCTTCGTAGTGTTGGCCTCTGGACTTCATGGCTTGATTATACACATAAACACACACATAAACATTATACACATAAACACACTGTCCCGTATATAGTCTGCACATTCTCTTGTTATTTTTGGCAATTTGATCAACAAAAATATAAACAAAAATAGCTTGAGTAGATTAAACATTACTTAAAAAAATTTTCAAAGTATTTTTGAGTCTAAAAATGTTGAAGTCTAAAATTTGTAGCAAAGTTGCCAGAATGTTTTATATGCAAGTAAAATTCTGGACTTTTTCAGGACTTCTTGCTTTGTTAACACTTTCCTTTTCTGCATCAGCTTTTCCAATCTATTTATGCATGCCTGTGTGTTTCTAGACGTTTTTAGGAGACTTCCAAAAAGAGCAAGAGAAATTTGTCCAGGAGAAGAAGGCCAAGAAATCAGGTAAAACCAGATTTTAAAGCATGAATGTTATTTACTAATGGCCTCAAATTACCTCTACAGTCACCAGATCTTAATCTGATAACACACCGTTGGGATTACAGTGACAAATCGGCAACAGCTGTGTGATGCTATCATGTCAATATGGATCAAAATCTCTGCAAAATATTTCCAGAATTTATTGAATCTGAGCAATGAAGAATAAAACTGGGTCTAAACTGGTGCTGCAAGGTGTAATTAATGAAGTGTAGTCATAATGTTTTCCAAAATCAATTATTGAACCACTATGAAAATCAACATATCAATCACAAAGTTAAAATATTAATTTCTGAAAGTGTGACTTGCACTTTGAAAGTGATACACTTTGTTTAAAATTGGAGTCTTGTGAGGCCTGACTGGGATAAACTGTGTAATCTTCAGCTTTACATTGTGCCTGTGAGGGGCAGCAGAAATGATGATGTCATGATTTCATCAGCGTATGTCACTTACTGGCCAAGCAGCTTCTGTTAACAGAGAGCCAGGTGTGTACATGTGTGCATCTGAGAGATGGGGATTGGAAGTGATGACTGATGATACTTGGCTGTGTGTGTGTGTGTCTGCGCACGCACACTCTGATGTTTGTGTAGAAGCAGCAGTGCCTCCCTGGGTCGGCTACAATGAAGAGGAGACAATCCAGCAACAGATTCTCGCTCTGTCCGCTGTAAGCAAAGGCATCTCATGCACAATACACAGTATGAATGTATGAATGGGTAGCTATTTAAATTTATAAATCATGCTTTGAGTAGAAACTAAGCTGTTTGGTTGTTGATTGTAGGACAAGAGGAACTTCCTCCGCGACCCTCCCGCTGGTGTTCAGTTCCACTTCGACATGGAGCAGATGTATCCTTTAGCTGCAGTCATGCTGGAAGAAGATGAGCTCCTCAACCGCATGCGCTTTGACCTGGTTCCTAAACAGTCAGTGCTCTTCAAACATTTATGTGTGTGTTTATGTGTATGTTTTTGACTCCATTTATAGCAGAGTCAACCAAAAACTGCTATTTCAAATATGGATGGTGACATGTTTGTGTTCGACAGTGTGAAGGAGGAGATGTTTTGGCGGAACTATTTCTACCGGGTGTCCCTGATCAAGCAGTCGGCTCAGCTCACAGCCCTGGCAGCCCAGCAGCAGCGGAAGGATAGTGTGGACAAAGGGGCCAGTGTTTCACCTGAACACGTCGTCTTAACAGGTCTGAATTTTTAGCTCTGCTAGAGAGGGAGAGAACACCAAGCAAACTTTGTGGTGTCCCAGATGGAGGAAGGGCAGGGCAGATTAACAACCCCAATTCCACAGTGGAAAAATTCAATGCAGTGATTTGAAAATCTCATTCGTGAATCTTTATAAATAAGTGAACTTTATAAAAGTTCATATAGTAAAAGACCTTCATCGTCTAACAACTTAAGCTCACACCCGGAAGGCTTTAGTATATAAAGAGATCTTGGAGAAACTGCAGCTATGCATCGTAGTCTAAGGAGCTTGGACAGAAAAGCGTCTGGACTTCTTTAAGTTGCTTGAAGACGTTTCACCTCTCATCGAAGAAGCTTCTTCAGTTCTAAGGTCAAATGGTGGAGAGTCCCAGATTTAAGCCCTATGGGAGTGGCCCCCCCGAGAGGGACATGGACCCCCTAATGATCCTCTACCTAATCACACGAGCCGAGGTGTGAAAACAGGTGTAGGTCACAATCAGCCAAGGTTTCGGGTGAACTCATTGTGAAACCTATCCCCACCCTATCATGTGATATCCTGAGGTCAGAAGGTCCAGGATGTGTGTGGGTGTTAAGGCATCTGGGAAGGGATCTCATGCATCATGATTGCACAGATTCAGGGTTGTTGTAAGCTTATAAAATTTCTGTCATTTTACAGTTTGCAGGTACCTAAACACCATGTAAGAAAGAAAGGGACACATTTCTCCAAAAGTTACAAAGGTATCATTATGAACCCCAAACAGTTGATTCTGTTCATCTGGACGTAGCGTTTTCAGTGGGACTGAAACTAGCACCACTGAAGGAACAATGGGCTGTGAGGTCAGTTCCTTCAATCATTATGCAAATATACTGTTTATAAGGTTGGGGAAACCTGCAGTCAGCTGAGACTGAAGAAGTCACTTGGATGAGTGACGAAACGTTTCTCCCACTGAAAACGCTACGTCCAGATGAACACAATCAACTTTTTGGTATTTACTTACCTGGATGATTGAGCATGCATCAAGACATACCAGTATGAAATGTAAAAGCAGATACTGTGAAAGGAGCTGAAAGCTATATTTATTTTGCACTCTAGGAAAAGTTGGCATGCGTCTGCTAGATGGTCTGAGAATTCAAGAGGACTTGTACAATAAAGATCACTCAATCAGAGGTTTGTGGTGTAGAGCCACAGAGAGCTTTATGTCCAAACAGCAGTACTTTAAACTGTTCTCTGACACACAGGAATCGATGGCAGGTATTGATACCACGTGTTCTTTTCTTGGGCTTTATTGATACTCTGGCAACAGCATTCGGAATATAAGGAAGGTGTCTATTTGATGTGCAGTCATAATGAAGGAAATGGAAAAACCCAATCCTGTTAATACATCACTGAAACTCTTTTCACCCCTTATTTAAATGGGCACGTACGGTGTTTGTTAAGACTGATGTGGAATTTATTGTTCATTGGCTACAGAGAGAGAGAGAGATTGTAGGAATTCAGCAAACACGAAGGCTTTCAGAGGCATTTGAGGGCAGTTGTCCAAAAAGCCAAGAACAAGTTTCCCATCAGTGTATAAAATGTAGCTAAGTACTGTTTGGGAAGCTCTGTGTAGCACCTGTGGACTTCCAACACAATATCTGAATATGGGATTTAATTAATTTAATTAGGGGAAAAAATCTGTCTTTTTTAATTACTCAACAGAAACATGAAAAATGTTCATTTTTATTTACTGCTTGGTTGAACTGGGAAACAAATTAGATATTTTATTTGAACACTGAAAGGTAAAGAAGTCATATAGTATTACTGATCTATCTAAATGGATCAGGCAGCATCCATGGTAAAAGCAATTATAAGAAGGTTTGTGGTCAGATATGGTTTGATAAATGACCTCAGACACAATCCAAAGGTCAGACGTTAAAGAGTAAATCCATTGTAATAACACTGTGTTATTTCTTTGTAGACAATGTCAGACCAAAAACGCCGCCAGTTTCTATCAGTGACATACAGAAGGTAAAAGCACTGCACACGCTGAACTTTTCCAACCACCTTTTGAGAAGTTAAGAGTCACTCTCCCCTTTCTCTGCTGTCTGCTTTCCTCCCAGCCAACACATGAAGAAGAGGAGGAGATTTCAACAAGTCCCGGAGTGTCCGAGTTTGTTAGCGACGCTTTTGACTCAACGGCCATAAACCAGGAGGACCTGAGGAAAGAGATGGAGCAGCTGGTGCTGGACAAGAAGGACAGTCCTCCTTCTCCTGATGGTTGGCTTTTTTTAAGCTCAAAGTATTTCTTGTACTATAAAAGGATTGCTTTGCTTATAATATTTCCTCCCTTTTATATCCAGACGAATCAGCAGATTGGGAAAAGGAGCTGCAGCAAGAACTTCAGGAGTATGAGGTGGTGACCGAGTCGGACAACAAAGATGACCAGTGGGATCAAGAGATCGAGAAGATGCTCCAGTCTGACGACAGCTAGTGTGTTTGATGCGTTTACAGTCACTTATCTGGGCTGAAATTAATGAATCGTGACCAGTGATGCACGAGGGGAGGAACTTTACACAGCTCTCATTTCTATCTCGTATCTGATGAAGTGGCGTAGATCCAATTATAGCAAGAATGTGTCACCTCTGCTGGAGGCAGCAGTCATTTTCTGGCATATTAGTGAGTTCATCGCTCCCTCCTAGATGAGTTTTCTCTGCTTGGTTCTCCTAATCAGCTGTCTTTTTGATGAGAAATATCACTAGATGATACTTCAGTACAAGTACTATGAATTTTATAATGGAGGGTAATGGTCTTATTATGTTTCTGTTTGTTTGTTTTTTTAATCTTTGTTTTCACTGCTGTTTCCTAGTGAGTTGGACAGTCGTGTACGTCTTGCTATAATCTTAGTACAGAGAAGTCAAATGTAAAGTAACATGTATGTAAATAAAGAAGATTGTAACGCTAAACTACCAGGTGTGTTTCTCTCTCTTTATATCTGCTTGTGTGTTTCATTGTTACTGCTGTGTGTTATTCTGTCTTACATGTCAGCCTTTAATAAAAATGCATCTGTTGTGGATAATTACGTCTCACGTTCAAGTTGGAAACAAAGTCAAGGAAAGCTGATTTAAAACCTTCCTTTGGAAACTTTTAAATCAGCGCTGACGTGCTGCACGTAACATTATTCTACCTTTAAAATATTTATGTGCAATAACTTGACAATTTGGATGTTTTGTGACTGTCTGCACAGACGGGTATGTTTGCTGACTCCCCCAGATCGAGCACTGGTGACAGTTTTCAGTGTCAGGTAATGGATTTGTTTGTATAGATGTCCCTACTGCTTTTCACACAAGTGAAAACGCTTTATAATCAAGTTCCAAAATCACTGGCACAGTATTTAAAATATAAATGAAAGAAAACGGCAATTTGCAAATTATTATTCATATTTTAATCCTGTGTGCAGCTTGAAAACAGTAGTTTCAATACAGTGTTGACACTATAGAAATTTAACTCAGTTTTTCAGGCATCTAAAGTGATATTGTATTTTTTAAATTATTTAAACTCTAGTTGAGGTGAGTTAATATGGCGCTTAAAATGCTGAAAGTGTGTTCTGGATAAACTGTTTCATATGCGACCATCTGTTACTCTATACAACCCGGAGCAGATCTTTGAAATGAGCGCCAATTGAAAAAACAAAGCAGTCCTGCATATTCAGCAGTTTTGAAATACCATATACTCTCAGTACTTTTTGTCTACACCCAGCTGAAGAGTATCCAACGCAGATAACAAAGTTCAGCCTCAGGGTGGAGCCAGAGCCACAACAATGGTGTTGGCAAGCACATATATTGTGTAGCTATCAGTTTATCTCATGTTCATTTACTGAAAGTAAAGTGTAGATATTCTATTGAGACAAATTTCAGCTTGCCGAATTATAAAAAAGGGAAAAAAATAATCAATAAGTCAAAGGCCAAGGCTTAATCAATTAACTGCATGACTATTACCACCACGACAGTCATTCCTGCCTCGACAAATAGCAGTAATTTAATATTCAATGCTAAAAAATACACTTTTCTTTAAATGTTTGCTTAAAGAAAGTTATGAAACATTAAAAATAAAAATAAAAAAAGCATTTTTGGTTAAACTGGGGGGAGGAACATGAGTATTTCAGCTGAAAAACAAAACAGACATTCATAGTAGTCATCAGTCTAAAACACACAAAGGCAGTTAAAAACACAGACCGCAGACAGGAAACATTTGTAACCAGCTGACACAGTCACGTAACCTATTTTGTAAACATCAAACTCACACGATCTGCGTGCTTTACACGTCCTATTATCATTTTCAAGTTTTCATGTCAGTCATCAGCTTCATTTTTTTTTACAGTCATGCCACTTATGAAGTCACTAACAGAGTTTTGTTTTTTGTTTTTTAATGATGAGGAATAAAATCCACTAAATTCTGACAGAAATGTGAAAAGTTTTCTTTGCTCCTGTCAATGACATCAAACCTTTTTTAACTAACAGTTGGCAGTAGAGTCTTAAAAAGTCAAGAGAACCTTCCAGCAAACTAAATGAACATTCAAGTATATCATTAGTATTGGAGGCCAGCCTCTGCTTTCATACCACTTAATCCTGTAGTAAACTTAATTTGTTGTCACTGATGCCTGTTCTTTTCTGTGCTATATTTGTATAGAAGGCAGGGAGTTTCCAGAACAGAGGCATGCCACCAAATATTAATTATTGCAGAATGGATTTTTTATCTCTTGTCTTTTGTGAGATCCTCACAAATAATAATTTCATTTGTCTTAACTACTAAATGTCGTGTGAAAAAATGGCAAACTTGGCTGTTTCCAGCCTTCATCTTATAAAATTTCTCATCTAACTTTTTGGTACCAGGACGTGCGGTACATTCTCAAATGCACTTTATGTGGCTTTCTTCCACTCAAATGTAATTTCTGGAAGGTCCTGATGTTTTAGAGGTCCACAGTGTTGACCGTGCAATTATGCCTCATTCTTACGTTCTTCCTACAAGAATCAAAGGAAGCTCTGAAGCCCTTTGAATTCCCAGAAATCCCCATATACGAATCAAATGTGAAGTGGAATTCAGAGTAGCGTGCAGAGAAAAGAACGTCCTTCAAAAGAGTGATTCAGTAAGCATGGAATGATGTTCTGCATGTTTAGTAGTAGAAAGTCTGTAATCATGTGAAATGAGACAAACACATATCTCTGCTTGTGCCAACCAGACAACAGACCTGCCCCAGCATGCTCCTTGCAGTCTATATGAGAGTGGTAGGAACAGATGCCACACTGTCTGTAGTGTTAATGCTACTCCTACCACTTTAGGGATACTGAAATGAATTGCAAAATAAATACTCATTGGGACTAGCAATCAATACAAGAATCAATAAACCGTGTGTGTGAGCTGCGCCTCGTGTTTGAGGTGTTTCCAGGCAGTTTAACAGCTAGGCTAATTCTCAGTGCGGCTGCGTGACGTCTTCTCTCTTTGTTCTGTCTCTCATTCACATACATGTCACTCACATCAACTCATCACAGCTAGAGTCCACCAGCTGGCCTCAAGTCAGCTGCACAACCATCACCATGGTGATAAAGCCCAGCAGATGAGGACCCATGTGTGTGGTTTACCGCTTCTGTGTGATGCTGCTTTAATAGTGTTTTAATAATGCATAGGGGCAGACTTGTCTGTGCGTACGTGTGTTGTTGAGTGTCTAGCCCGGATAGCCTGCAGATCTACTGTCTGACTTCAAGATAAAGAGGGAGAAGAAACAGAAATTAAGAAAAATCCCATTGAACTGTCTGAGCCTCACTTCACACTTCATGTGCAGCACATAATATGCTGTTATTACATTTTAATGCAGGTGCTCAGACATCCTAGGTGAGGACTGCAGAAGAGAAATGAACATAAAGAGGAGAAAATATGCCAAATAATTTCAACACTAATCATGGTGGACAGTGGGCTGTAATAAATAAAACAGTGCAGTTCAAAGTGAAATGAGAGAGCAGAAATAAGCTGCTGTACTCCTAATGGGGAACAACAGTCTGCTAAAGGGTGGAAAGGCTGCTATCAGACATAGACAACAAAGAAAGTCTGTCTGTCTGTTTGTTTGTTTTGAAAGTAAACCACCACTGAATTCATAATGTTAGCACTGAAATACTTTCAATGCATATTTTTCATTGAAAACCCAGCCAAGGGAATAAGGATTGAATTCCCGAGTTTGAACGTTCCAAGTGAATAAGCTAATTATTATTTTTCATTCATTTTAATAGTAATGTGATTTTTTTGTCTGTTTGTTTTGCTATACATAATACACACTCTAATACACAATAATAATGATCTTGGTCCGTGTGGTCTATTGTGTCTCTTCTCACACTTCCTTAATCCGTCAACCTCCCCCACCTCTTCTCTGAGCACAGTGCATTTGAGCATTGACTTCGCTTCCACAGAGCAAAATAAGCTGCGCGCGTGTGTGTGTGTGTGTGTGCGTGCATGTGCGTGTGCGTGTGTGTGTGTGTGTGTGATAAGGTTAAGCTTCTGTTGTTATATGTGGGTCCACATGCAGTTCTGTCTTATCTAGAAGAAACAGCATGAGGGAGATGGATAACTTTCCGAGCAGTATCTTTATTGCTCATACTTCATCTGTGCCACTGCATTCAATTTTCTCACTCTGACCCCATGTGCATGAACTAACCAATCAGGAGCTAGAGGCTTTTAGACTGAGGTAAAGGTGGGGAAACCACCGACAGACATTTAACACAAATGTAAACCTTTATATGGTGCCCATAACCTTTACCATTATCTGGTTTCATAAATGGACTTAGAACATCTTGTGCAGCTTCTAATCCAAATTGATTAACACCCCATTCTCATGTGGTAAATGTGTCATATGCACACAATGTCAAAGGTACTTGTCTGGTGGCTGGACTGCAGCTTTATGTTTAGTTTCACATATGGTGCTACTTATTACACCTTCTCTTCACTTGCTTTTGCACAATTCTGAAATTAGAGTTCAAGTTGTTGGAACGATATGTCAACATTTTCACATTTTGTTGTTTGTGCAAACAATTTGTGCACATCACTTTGTGATAAGTTATTATGAGCTACGTAGCTTTATGCTCAAAACGATGTCATCACAGTATTCGATCGAATGCGCAGAGGACATTTTTTAAGATATGAGTTTTGTTGAACGTACCTCTAGAACTTGTAAAACGTAGATCCAACAAGGGGAAGACTATGAAAAAGCGCTCAAACGACAGATGTGGCAAACAGCATATTTTCACTTCTTGCATTGCAAGAGGAAGGATTAGCTGCTGGAGTGATGAGAACCTGTTGATTTGGGACGATGTGTGTGAAGAAAAATGAGTCTTTTAAAGACTTTTAGGAACTAAAAGATGGTGAACGCACTGTACTGACAAATGTAAAGATTTTGACTTTTCTGGTTTCCACAGTGTCAACTGAAGTGGACATCTTAGTGCATGTGCATCTGATTGCCACTCTGAGTGTGTCATGGTCCTGGGTCGGTGACCCAGCGTTTTCAGTTATTGTTGTTTTCTGTACGGTTTCGGGTTCCCTTGCCCTTATGTTTCTCTGTGTTCCCTTTGTTTTGTGTTCAGTTTTCCCCACCGTTGTGTTCTATATTTTTGCTGTCTGTGTTTTGGTTGTATTGTGCTCCATGGTTTATGTTCTGATTTTCAAGTGTGCAGTCTTGATTATTAGTTTCCCATGTTTTGATTAGGTTTTGTGTTCTGTCTCTGTGTTGCCCTCCCCTGCCTCTGTTCCCTCTGTTCCCATGTGGTCAAGCCCCTGTGTTTAGTCAGGTCTCAGAGTCTGTCGCTGTGCTTTTGTTTCCTGCTTTATTTTGAAAGTCATGTCTCATGTCAATGTCTCT
>VOQK01039003.1:0-11281 GCA_015052645.1 Benitochromis conjunctus
ATAATTTTTACAGTTGAAACTAACGTCCATCACTGGTCATCAGGTCTCCCAATTCCTGCTGAAGAGCAGTGCGTTTCCCAAGATCTTATCCACGCTGCGTTCAATGCCCATAGTCTCACAAGACCCGTTAGTTGCCCCGCGATGTTGGCTGCAGTATGCTCAATAAGCATACTCTGAGCTCCCACGAGGCTGGTGAGCTTTATCCATGATGTTTCCATTTGCAATAATCACAGAAGTACTCACGGCTCTCCCCAACAATCCATTCCAGCCACCAGCACTGGTGACTTTCTTCAATTTACGGTAATCCAGGACAAAGCCAGTTCCGATCAGCAATCGCCCCGTTATCATGGTGCCAAATAGGTGCCGAAAAAAATGAATGGCCTCAGTCTCTGAGGACAGTGCGGCTCTCCCGAGCCCGAGCTTCTCTTCGAGAAGGGGCGGTGTCACTCGCGTTCAATGACCAGTTGATCAAATCCATAATTACTCTTTTAGGTTTTAGAGAACATACTTGTGAGTCTCTTCGGGGTGAGAGATACAAATACACAAAACCTAAACGAAAGACATGAGAAGCTAAGCAGGAAAGATAAGGGACAGGAGAGGGAGAGCAGTGCGACCGCCTCCGTTGAGAGCCAAACGAGACATTGGATTTATGAACCATGCATACTGGTCTATTTTGTTCTGACCACTGTGCATGTGTTAGTAAATCAGAACAGTTCAAATCCAGTCTGCATGCACTTTGCATTTTGCATACTGCCCATTGGTCTACAGAAGGACACGTTCACCTCCAGGTGAAGCAGAGAGTTTGTTGTAGTTGTTGGAGAGACACCTGCACCTCTGAGGGAGGAAACAGGGAGAATGTTTATGTGTAGAAAATTAAACAGTGTTGTTTAAGAGGCTCAACATTTGCCTTTAGTGTAGATTCAGAGCACTCAGCCTGTGCTGGCACTGAGGAGCTAACTGCTGAATTTATCTCCACTTGTCAAAACATCCTGTTGCTCCCCTGAAGGTCAGGCGGCCTAAATTGAATCGAACAGAAGCTTCTGCTGAAACTTGTGAAGCTTTTTAAAATGTCTTTGTGACAAGATTTTGAGCGCATATCTTACCCCCTTCTTATGACCCTTCTGTTATTATTACACCTTTGGCAGTTTTTAGCCACTTTGAAACCATGTCTCTGCCTTATCTGGGGAAAATTGTTTTTTTTGTTTGTTCTTTTTCTCCTTTTTTTTCTTGTTTTTTTTTTTATTCTTTTTCCTGTATCACAGTTTTATCTCCATCTTAGTCTAGGTCTTTCAGTCTCTTTACCCATTCCACCCTTGTTCTTTCACTTCCTTTTTGCTTTAACTCTAAGGCAAGGAAGCAAAAGACAGAAAGAAAGGGGTCAACGTTAGCATCTTCTGGCGCTTGTCATCAAGATTAAAAGGGAAAAGATAAAGACCTTAAGTCAGACAGAATGGTGTGAGACTGAGAGGGAGGGAAGATTAAGAGAGGAAAAAAGAAAAGGAGTAGGGAGTGGAGAGCTGCGAGTTATTTTTTTTTATTAAATGGGGGGAAAATTGTTACCCAAATCAAGTGTGGCTCTCCCAGCGATATCCTTCCCCCTCACTTATTAAAGAAGTTTGGGACATTATTGGATCTTGTATTCAAAGGCTCATAAACAGCAGCCTGACTTTAGGCGATGTACTTGTAACTTTTAAACAGGTAGTGGTTCAGCCTCTGCTGAAACGTCCTGGCTTGGATGCCTCTTTGCTGTGTAATTTCAGACCTATTTCAAAGCTGCCTTTTGTTTCTAGTGTCTTCACAGCTGCAGGCGTTTTTAAGTAGTCAACACATTTTTGAGGTATTTCAGTCAGGTTTTAAAGCTCTTCACAGTACAGAGTCTGCACTGTTCAGTTTCTAATGATACTTTATTAACCGCTGACTCTGGGGACTCCGTTTTACTTGTGCTTTTGGATCTCACAGGAGCTTTTGATACCGTAGAGCACAACATTTTAATTTCCCGCCTAGAACATCATGTTGGAGTTAGAGGCACTGCCTTGGAGTGGTTCAAGTCATACCTGTCTGACTGTCACGGTCCTGGGTCTGTGACCCAGCGTTTTCAGTTTATTGTCTTTATTATTGTTTATGGGCTCATGTTTTAGGTTTTTGGTCCTGTTTGCCCCTCATGATGTTCTGTGCTCCCTCTGTTCTGTGTCCTGTCACCCCTGCCTGTGTTTCCTGTTTTATTGTAAAAGTCTCTGTCTGTCGTGAGTGTCCTGTTTTGCCCTCATCTTTGTAATGTGTGTCAGCTGTGTTCCCCATGTGTTCCTGTGCCCTCGTTATCCTTCTGTGTATTTATGTCAGTGTTTCCCTCAGTTCCGCGTCGCGTCGTCTGCATTCTTTCCCTCCATGTCATCATAGCTTTCATAGTCTTCACAGTCAGAGTTTTCATAGTGTTTTGTAAATTTAGTTTTTAGAGTGCCCGGTCTAGGTTTTAGTTTAGTTTTGCCTTTGCCTTTGTGCTTGTGGTTTTGTTTTGTCACCTGCCAGGCTGTTTTCGTCTCCTCACCTGCATCTGCTTCTGAGTCCTGAACACCACACACTACGGCGTACACCCCGCATCGTGACACTGACAGAAGTTTCTCTGTCTCACTTGGTCAATTTTATTCATCCTCCGCCCCCCTCCCATGTGGTGTACCTCAAGGACCCATCCTCGGACCCCTTCTGTTTAGCATTTATTTACTTGGCCTTATTATTAAAAAACATATTGTCTCATTTCATTTTTATGCAGAAGACTGTCAGATTTACCTACCCCTGAAACATAATGACTGACAACAAGACTGAGGTCATTATATTTGGGCTGAGTGGCCCTGGTGTCCCACCATCTGACTTGGGTCCTCTCACATCCTGTTTCAAAACAATTGTCACCAACCTTGGAGTAAAAATTGACACAGCTCTTAAAATGGACAAACACATAAATACAGTGGTGAGAAATAGCTTTTTTTTTCAGCTGAGGCAGCTCTCTAAAGTCAAACCTTTCATCTCTTTTTGTGACTTACACAGAGTTTTACATGCATCTGTGACCACGCCTTGACTATTGTAATGCACTTTATGTTGGTATTGATCAGGCGTCACTATCACGCTTGCAGACTGCTGCTGCTCGCCTGCTGACAGGGACAAACACGAACACATTACCCCTGTTCTTGCCTCTGGTTGCCTGTCTATTTTACAATTCATTTAAAAATTTTTATTGTTTGCTTTTAAAGTTTTAAACGTCCTGGCTCCTATTTACCTGTCAGACCTTTTACACCTATACACTCCACAACAGTCTCTCAGCTCAACTGGTCACTTCTTGCTGTCCCCACATTGAGACTGAAAGACCGGGGGGAGCGAGCTTTCGCTGTTGTGGCCTCCAAATTATGGAATAAGCTGCCCATCCATATCAGACTGGCCCCAACACTTGAAATTTTTAAATCACTTTTAAAAACACATCTTTTTACCAGAGTCAGCTTGTTGTCCATTTTTGGTCGCTTTTAATCTTTTTTACTTTGTCAATTTTAGTTATTGTACATTTTATTGTCTATTTTATCCATGTTTTAATATTTACTGATTCATTTTGGGTTGTTTTGTTTTATTTATTAATGTATTTTATTGTTATTTAATTTTCTTTGTCTGTTTAATGTATGGTTTTAACTTTTATCACTGTTACTAGAAGGCACTTTGGTCAACCATGTTGTGTTTAAAGTGCTCTATAAATAACGTTGCATTGGACTGGATTGGATAAAAGCCAGAAAATCCCTTTTGGGGATCCCCAAGGACCTCTCACATCCAACTACCAACTAATAACCTGCCTCAGTAACATATGTAAGCTCCTGTCAGGCGTCATAGCTGCTAAGATGAACTGGCACATGGCTCAATACATGAGCAGGCTACAGAAAGGAATTGGCAGGAATGTCAGAGGGGAGAAACACGAGCTCCTGCTGGACAGAGCAGTTGCCCGAGACAGCAAGATAAGGCTCATCAACACCTGGATTGACTACAATCAAGCCTATGACTCAATGCCCCAAACACAGATCCTGGAATGCCTAGAACTTTATAAGATCAACAGGACCATAAGAGCCTTCATCAGGAATTTGATGGGGATTTGGTGAACAACACTAGAGGCCAACTTCAAGCCACTTGCACAAGTCACCAGCAAGTTCACGATTTACCAAGAAGATGCCCTGTCCCCATTGCTGTTCTGCACAGGTCTAAACTTCCTCAGTGCGATCATTAACAACGATAAGGCTAAGGATACTGACTATGGAATGGAGCAGTCGCCACCTGGATGACATCAAGCTCTATGCCGGTCGTGAATGAGACATTGGCACTGCTCCACACCACTAGAATATGCAGGAATGACATCGGAATGTCAGTCTGACCGGAGATATATAGTTGGATGGTAACTAAAAGCATGAAATTAGTCAGAACAGAAGGGATTGTACTACCAGAGGGAAACATTGGAGACATCAATGACCTGGGAATCCAACAGGCAAATGAAAACCATGAAGAGGCTGCTAGAAAAGCCAAAACTACCAAATACCTGCAGAGAGTAAGGCAAGTCGTGAGAAGTCAGCTGAATTGAAAGAACAATATCCAGGCAAACAACATCTACACTGCCAGTGATCAAATACCCCACTGGGATAATAAGCTGGCTAAAGGAGGAGACAGAAGCCAATGAAATCAAGACAAGGAAGCTCCTGACCATGGATGCAGATTTCACCCCAAATCCAGCACGTTGAGTCTATACAGTAAGCAAAAGGAAGGAGGCTGAGGATTGGTGAGTGTCAGAACCACTGTCCAGGATGAGACAACAAACATCCATGAGTACATCAGGCCACAACTGACTGCATGCTTGATGAATACCTCAAGCAGCAGAAACCCAAGAAAGCGGAGGAACCATCATGGAAGGACAGGCCCTTGCACGGCATGTACCACCAGCAAATGGAGGGAGTGGCTGACATCCAGAAGTCCTACCAGTGGCTGGACAAAGGTGGACAGCACAGAGGCACTAATCAGCAAAGGAAAAAGGTCTGACCACAAGATCCATAGAGGTGGGGGTCTACCACTCCAAGCAAGACCTCAGGTGTAGGATGTGTAAAAATGCCCCTGAGACAATCCAGCACATAACAGCCACCCTGCTGTTATATGCTGGATTATCTCAAGATTTTAGCAGGCAGAGCATACATAGAACACCATAACCAATTAGTTAGCATAGTATACAGGAACATCTGTGTCTGGAAGTCCTGAGATCAAAATGGGACATGCCCTGTAGGGTGGTTGAGAATGACTGAGCTAAGATCATGTGGGACTTCCAGATAGAGACGGACAATATGGTGATGGCTACTGGTTTGATGGACAGCAGTCTCTTGACCTCCAACTGATGTCCACTTTGCCGCTCTCCTCTGCACCCAACAAAGAGCCAGCCAGTTGCTTGTATATTTGACTGTTTGAGCTTAGGTTAAAGAATGTCACATCTTTGACTTTTATTTTTGTATGTTTTGGTAGAAAGGGGTAGGGATCAGTAGAAACGCTTGTTTGTTATTTTGTCATTTTTAACCTCTAAACAAAGCTAGACAGCAAATGACATTTCTTTAGGGATTATTATTATTCTGATTCTGAAACTGCTGTTTAGCTTCTTATTCTGTGCTTCTGGCCTTTTCTTGTGTCATGATCCTGTGCCTCACCGGCTGACTCCGTGGTCAGGCAAGATGTGTTGTTGTTATGTTTTGGTGTTCTCTCTCCCTCTCCCCCTCTCCTCTGCCGGGGCGGTGCTCATTACGGGCTCCCGCCTCTGGCCCACGCACCTGGGTCTAATCTCCTCACCTGCTGCAGATCTGCTATCAGCTTGGTCCCTATTTAAGATGGCGGTTCAGTGTTACTCGTCGCTGGATCGTTGGAGTTATCTGCATTAGTCAGCCCGTTATCTGAAAATCAGTTTGAGTTGTTCTGTAGTGCCTGTTGCTAACAGCCTGTTCTGTCTACCTTAGCTTTTCCCTGGACCTGTCCCCATCATCCCCGAACCCCGCGAGTGAGATTGAGGAAGTGTGTGTCTGGAGAGTGGATCAGAGGAGAGCGTGTGGACCCTACCTTTTCCCCCCCACGGACCTTGGACCCCCCTCCCTCCCTGCACATTGTACATATTCTCACCTGGTGTTGTCACTGTAAATAAATCAGCTGTTTTTGCAAAGGATTCCCTGTCTGTGCCTGAGTCCGTTTTGGGAACTGTGACATCTTGGGACTGGTAGGAGTGGGGATTTGCACCTCATTATTATAATTCTGTTTTTGGATAGAAATTCTTACTTGTATCATATTTGGTTTTCTTATACTGACATTTAACACCAATTTATTGTTTGCCACCCAGTCTTCCACAGCCTTCAACTGCTTATAAGTCCATTATTCAGAAGGTCAGCAGTTTGAAATATATGCTGAACCCTAAACTGCCCTGATGGATCTACTGGAATGAGTGTGTGTGTGTGTGTGTGAGAGATGGCTGGGAAGTTCTTTGAGTGCTCAGAGTATAAAAGCATTAGAGCATGATCAGTTTATTCACTATCAGAGCAATATTTTTGACTCTTTAGTCAAGAAAAGTGTTTACTTCAGTTTGGAGTGGTTTGTGTTTTGGAGCTCTGACTCTTTTTGTGACTTTGATGACACAGAGCAGAGCAGGCATAAATGACACATGATAATGAATAAAGAACAGAGCATGAATACAGGGGGCTGGGATTGTGTTGGGTGCAAAGTGTCTTGCAGAGGAAATTGCAAGGGCAAGCAGGTCCAAAATAAGCAACTGGTATCAGCTGAACTAATGGTTCAGCTAGTACTCTGATTTAGATGCAATAAGATCAGTGCCAGGCCACCAACCATTGTCAGTTGACATGCTAGGACTAAGGGTTGCCTTATCTAATGTAAATCTATTTTTTTCATACCTCCTCTCAACTCCTATTGTACCTGTATCCCTTTTTGTGCCTGCTGCCATGTATAGAATAATGACATGCTCACATTTACAGTTACAGTGCAGCCCAGAAGAAACAGAATATTAAGTATCCCAATGGTGTGGTCTTTCTAAGACGTGTAAAGGTTTATCAGTAATTGAATTTGGTTAATTTACATATTTGATGTTCTAAGCTGTAGTTATAGTAAGATTGATCTTTCTAAATTAAGCCAGCTTTACATGTAGTACTAGTAAGTACTAGGTAAAAGTCAAAACAGATGTGCTTATATGTGAATAAACAGAAATAAGTTAAAGCATATAAATAAATAATAAACCACTTAAGTGTCTTACTCTAATGAGAAACAAGCCTGGCACATAATGCACAGTAATCTGCCTTGTATATTTGTGTTGATGAGCCTAAGAAATATATTTATCAAGAAAAAAGCTCTCATGTTTGTGCACTGAAATGTTATACTGTCAACATTAAAATAAATTACTTGTCAGTCTCATAAGTTATCATACCATCACCAAATTTACAATGAAGAAAAACTGGTAGGTATAAAATAATAAACTTTTAAGTATTGATTTTGTTCCATGAGTATATAGTAATACAGGATAGGGTTTAACTGGTTTTGATGAAAAAAAGAACAAGTTTAAAACGTGTGTATGAGGCAGATAAGCCTTTCAAATAATACTCCAATTTTTGACTTATGAATAAACAGATTATAAATATGGATTTAACATGTACATGTAGCTCACTATAGATCTACTGCAGATTTTTTGGTTGGGGGGGCGTGAACCTTATGTACACATTTAAATTGCTCTCTAAGCATTTCCGGAAACTATCTGAACTCTTTCTGACAGAACTCTCCATTCAATGGCACTAGGAGCACCCAGGATCAAACTACCAACCTTCTAATTAGGAGATGACCTGAGCTACCAAAACCATACCTGCTGTCATGACAACACCTGCCAAGACTTTCCGTTGAGCGTGTGGCGCCCTGAAGTTATCCGTCAGTTTGCTGAACTTATCAATAACTAGATGAGAGACTGCATCTGCAAGGACCTGAGGAATGACACATAAGTGCAACAGTAAAACTATATGAAATAAGATAGAACAAATATAGCAAATTGTTATATACATATATAACAAATATCCAACCAACAATTTTAAAGAAGCAACTGTTATTCAGTTGTATTTAACATCAGCAAACAGCAAAAGAAAATCTTAGAGAAGGAGGATAAGAAGTTACTAAAAGTGGTTCCCTTCAGCACTTAAATCCATATTTCAGTATATCATTCCTCATTTCATTAAGGAATGTTGTATAAGTGTCAATGCCAGGCAGGGGTGTGAGTAGCTTAAAAAACACCCAAATCCTTTAATTATACAAGTGACTTGGAAAGGCTGGTATAACAAATCACAGTGTTTGAATAGCACACATAGGGTTAAGACAGCAGCTTTGTTGTATAGGGATTAGAGGCAGTGCCTCCCAGAGGAGAGTTGGCTCAGTAGGTAGAGTGCTCGCCTCGTGATCGGAAGGTCAGGGGTTCGAATCCACTGAATCGAACTGCTATCCTCAGGTACCCCTGAGCAAGGTATTAATGATTAATAAAGTATAAGAAAAAAATAGCTTCTCAGCATTGTCAAACTTGTCTCTCCTAAAGCTATCATCTTAAATCAGCTTTAGACAGGGTGGTCATGAGCAATGATATTTGTGTCATTAGGCGATGAGGATCTGTCGATCACTGCCTCATTCAACTAAGGCTGCAGCCCAAAAGACATTCTCACTCCTGATTTCTTAGGGTTTTTAAAAAGTATATATTTGTCACTCTTACATGATTCAGGTAATCAATTTAAATCCCCCTCATTAAAACATGAATGGATTCGTTGCACACATCCGTGTTCCACTTGATACTTCCCCATTGTTGCTGGTTAAAGAAAGGGGCTCTTGCAACAACTCTCAAAATAGAACATCATTGACATTCATCAGATTTCCACAGTGACAAAAACCCCAGCCAGCAAATTAGATTAAGGATTTAAACATTACCTAAGATCAAAGTCACTCTCGTATGTAGTAACGGTCAGCTAAGCACCTTGAAGTAACTGTTGTTGTGACTTGGTGCTATTTAAATAAAATTGAATTGAACAGTCTTTGCTGAAACTCACATCATTATCATTGCAAAAAAATCATACTCTTTCACTCAGCGATAAAAACAGAGAATACACTAAACTAAACAATTCTTGTTTTTTTTATTTAAAGTTATTAAAAGTGCTGTCAAGATTATGTATAATTATCTCACCCTCACAGATGATGATCTGAAACGTGTGACAAATATGCTGTCATCAGGAAGAGGCAACACATACCTCAGTGTGTCAGTTAGTCAGTGAGTCAGACAGAAAGGCAGATTGATTTACCTTTTTCCATGCTCACCTGTGGCTGGTGAAGCTGCAGTCCCTCTCTGGGTATTGGCTGTCGTGATGGTGTCTGGTCCAGCTGTATCTTAAAGAGAGAAGACAGAGCAGCTTGTGCAGCCCGAGTCTTGGCCAGCTTCTTATTGCGCCCAGAACCCTGGAAATTCTGAGAGTCTACCGTCACTGACATGACAAAGTTCTTGGCATGGCTCTCCCCGCTCTCTGACACAAAGTCATACTTGAGGCCTGGCCGCACTTCATTGAGGAACATGACAGGATTCTTGCCAGCTGTTAGGGAGATGAAGGTGGAGGATGCTGGAAGTAAGGGAGACTGTGCCAGGTTTGGGACAGGAGAGGATAGCAATGGGTACTCAATTCCCAGTGAATTGAAGAAACTGGTATTGGAACCAAGGTAAAAAGTGTCATCTGTAGGGCTGAATGTCTCAGATGCATTAAAGAGCATATCTGGAAATTCAGCATGGTCCGAGGTGAAGTCTGTGTGAGCAGACAGTGTCCGGCCCATGGAAACATGTGCTTTAGATGCATTAGGAAACTGGACAAAGGAGCACAGTGCCTTTTCTGCTGCATTCAGCTTAGCCTTCTTCTTGGTAGGACCCAAACCTTCAAAAACCTGCCCATTGACCTCCACAGTCATCACAAAGACTGGTGCATGGACTGGCCCAGTCTGAGAGAGGAGCTGATACTGCAACCCTGGCTTGATCTCGTTCAGCTGCATAAGAGCATTTTTGGGCGGTGTGGACTGAGGGACTTTCTTACGCTTCCTGGGCTTGTATCTGGAATGTGTGTGCCCATTATTGCCTTCTTCTAAGGGACGCTTCCTCCCACACCTAGCATTCCCATTGGGAAGTTGAACAGCCTGAGCTGCAATCCCCTCTTTAGAGAAGTGGTTGTCCAGGTTCTGATTTTCTTTAACACTCGTGCTGCATGAACCTGGAGTGCCCAGAAAGAGTAATTTAGTATGCTTTTTTGAAGGATCTTGTAAATGTAAAATGTTCAGATTCCTTTATTTCTTTATCTAAAGGGTGTAAATTGTCAACATTCAATACTTTCTTTAAAATGGAAAGCTTAATTTGTATCTCATTATACATTATTCACTATGTTTCTTTCCTAAAGTCTTTCTCTAAATGATTTTTCACTAGCTGGGACCACATCCGCAGTTACGATGAACGATGATGGATGGTGAACTGGTGCTGTAGTTTGGGGAAGGCCTCGGAGGGAACTGGCAGCGGCTCCTGGGGCAGGCAGATCCCCATGTACTAATGAGAAGTGAATGAAAAGAAAAGGAGACGAAAAGAAAAAGGGGGGAAGGGTGGGGCATGAAAATGAGAACAGCAGGTATTAGTGAAGGGGGCATATATAGACTGAGGGCCAGAAGGGGTGTGAATGAGGTGTGGACCCACTCCTGAAATTCAGATAAATATCTCCACTTCACTAGCTGGGATCACATCCTCAGTTATGATGAATGGTGATGGATGAGGGATCGTGAACTGGTGTTGTAGTTTGGGGAAGGCCTCGGAGGGAACTGGCAGTGGCTCCCAGGCCAGGCAGATCCCCAAAGAAGGCATCCCCTAACAGAAGCAAAGATTGGGCATTGCAGATGTCTTGGAGGTTGTTGCGAATGCATAACTGGTAGGCTTGTGACGACCATTGGCCCATGAGCTTGATTAAGTGGTCAGGAATTCCTTTGCGGGAGGCAGAAGTTGCTGCACCAATGTGGAAGGAATGGCCAGAAAAGAGATTAGGAGGAAATAGGATTGAATTTCGTTGATGAGGCGGTAAATTTGGAACAGCGTAAGAACCTGAAGAAGGCAAGCAGGAACATGGCTTTGAGCATGCAAGAGCATGGAAATGCAGCAATATAGAAGATTGGAAGTGTCAGAAGAGTGTGAGAGTCTCCG
>VOQK01039008.1:3354-28466 GCA_015052645.1 Benitochromis conjunctus
GCTGTGCTATTAAAATGAAAACATCTGACACATGTAACACAATCACAGAGGAAGAGGACACAAATGGAGGACACACAGAGGCTGTATTAAAATAAAAAAAACAAATCTTTAGTCAAAACAGTGGTTACAATCAGGAAGGTGCAGTCTGTTCAACAGTCTACAGGGTCATTCATACAGAGAATTCAAACAGTAATACAAATTAACTGGACACGAGCGATGTGGGAGGGGACAAAGGGAAGCAGCTGAGGATATTCAATGAATTATCATTAATTACAAAAGAAAGCAAACTGGTAAAGGCAGCATGCAAACTGAGCAGAATACAGAAAGAGCAGAGGTTGCAAAATAAATCAGGAAATAACTTCAAACTTACTGAGAGCAAGGCCTCTTTCACAAATCGGTCTCATACATGATAAGTGTTAATGATAATTCAAAAGCTGGCTCTACCCGAACCACTTCAATATTTCATAAAGTCAGTCAACAATTTCTGAAGTTTGTTGTCATAATTAGTTAGAGTGTGGCTGGTAAAGATAAAAACACATGCAAAATATAAACTGAGTTTGGTGGACTTTGTTAGTTAAAAAAAAAAATACAAAAAACACAATCATGCTCATGATATTCATTAATAATCAGGAGGCAGCAAAATGGTTGTGGATTTTTGCAGTCTTAGTTTTCATCAGTCATAATCATCAATACATGACACGGGGAGGTCCTGAGGTAGGCGGGGCTTTCTTTGGTGATTTTCCCATGACCAGCGTCTGGTGAAACATCACAGTACACTGGTGGAGTTTCCTTTCTAGCTGTTGGTTGAATGTTACAGGAACACGCTCATCTGTGGTGATTACTGAATGCTGCTCTAATCTTTTGTCGCCTGTTTCAGTCTTTTGTTGAAGTTGGCTGGTTGGACAGTCTAACAGCAATACCATGTGTAGAGGTTAAGAATATTTGTAATATTAAACATTAGAGCTCAAGTCTAGATAATTCAGATAATTCAGATCTAAATAAATCAAAGTAGCTCTTAATTTCAGAAATGCATTGAACAGACAGGAGATTAGAGGACAGATTGTTATAGTCAACATTTCACAATTATGACCAATGAGATGTTGCATGGTGAAGCATCTCCTCATTCTGAATGAATGCAGTATGATATCATTTTAAATTATTGTATGTCAGAAGAGTGTGAGAATCTCCGGCATTATCATCACAAATGGAATGAGGGAAGGAGTAGAAATAAGGAAAGTTGTTCTGTCTTATTTAAACACAGAATCATATAGAAAAATCATGTATGCATTGCATTGCAACTGGCTGTAGCTCAGTTGGTAGAGCAGGTCAGCTACTGATCGGAAGGTTAGTGGTTCGATCCCTGGCTCCCCTAGTCTGCATGCCAAATATCCTTGGGCAAGATACTAACCCCAAGTTGCTCTCCGATGCATCCATCGGCGTACGAACGTGTGTGAATGATAATTAGAAAGCACTAAAGTATAGAGAAAGTGCTTGTATGAATGGGTGTGACTGGGTGAATGAGGTTGTTGTATAGAGTGCTTTGAGTACTCCGGGAGAGTAGAAAAGCGCTATATAAGAATCAGTCCATTTACCATAACTACAGTTGCCTCAAGCTGTTTTATATTGTAAGGTAGACATGCTACAATAATACAAGGAAAACCCCAACAATCAGCTCATCCCCTATGAGCAAGTGGTTGGTGACAGTGGGAAGGAAAAACCCCCTTATAACAGGAAGAATCCTCCAGCAGAACCAGGCTCAGGGAGGGGCAGCCATCTGCCATGACCAACTGGGGACCAGAAGATGATAAATACATTTCTGTCAGTTTAGCTAAAAACAAAAACCAGGTGGGTAGTGAGGGTAGCCTCACAGTAAGGTGGTCCTGGGTTCAAATCCATCATCTGGCTCGAGCTTTTCTGTGTGAAGTTTGCATGCTCTTCCAATGTTTGCATGGGTACTCCAGCTTTCTGCAGTTTATCAGTCATCTTAAATATCCAAAAACAATGTTCTTGGTGTGCAACCAGTGAGAATAATTAATTAGACAGCATCATAGTTCAAAAGGTCAAACTTATAGCCCCTTTATTTCTTCTTATTCTTCTTGTGAGCTTTTTGGAGTGGAAGCAATTTGTAGAATGAAGAATTGAGCAGACTCCTAAATGGTAAACAGACTGGCTTGAGTGCTCAAGACACGCACACACACACACACACGCAAGCACTTTTTTCTATATCTAACTGCTTTCTATGCACTTTGGCATGCAGACTGGAGCATGCATATTTTTATATACATATTTATATACATATATATATATATATTTTCTTACATTTCTGAATGTGTTTGGAAGAGCTTACTAGACATGCTAAATTTATAATTTATCTATCACACTCAATTACATTGTTTATGTGTTTCCACATAAACACCTCCATAAAACAGACTTTATATAGTTACTAATTTACTTAATTTACTTGAAGCTCTTGATCATTTTGCAGATTATAAAAGGAACAAGGTATTTGTAGCAGTGATACTCCTCTACAGTGAGAACATCTTTGTTACCTAACTGACCCACTCAGGTTTCTGACACTCCAAGGAGATTATCATGGTTGAGTTTTACCAGGCCACTGTCTATCTGATTTTATCAGGTGTCTCTCTTTCTCCTTAAGTTGGTTTTAATAGCCCGCCTTACTGTTAATTAGGTATCAGATTGACTTTGATCAAATTGCTCCTTTATCAGATCTGTACATTCTCTCTCTCCATCTTCTAGAAGGTTTAAGCTATTCTCTTGCTGTCTATTTTTTGCATTTATCATTAGTATAATAATACTAATCATAATTTGATTTAATATGAAACCTAAAACTGGCGTTTTTTTAACATTTACCTTATAATACTGGACACCCTGTAGCATATATGTCAGATTCACTTTAGTCTAGTTTAGTAGTCCTATGTGCTAAAAAAAAAAAAGAAGAAAAATTAAGGGATCGCTCGATAACACAAAGCCACTTAAATTTCAGGGTTATCAATCCAACCAGTTAGAAAGCACTAACCATCATGAATTCATTTTACCTGCTTTGGTGCAAAAGAAAGGGACAGTAGGTGCACTGGAGAGGCAACAAGACAACCCCGAAACAGCTCCTTATCCACCAACTCAAGCTATAGCTCTGGAAATAGGGCAGGTCATCTCATTTTATCCCTGGCTGCTTCAGTAAAAGCAACATACCAAGTATTCGCAAAAGTGTGGATGTTAGATACAAAGTATAAAAAAGCACTTGGGTGAATGAAGCTTGTCATATAAACATGTAGAAAAGAGTTAAGAACCAGTCCATTTACCATCTCATATATGTAGTCTGATTACCTCAATAAGGGCAGACATTTTTTCAGTTTGCTGGTCTGGAGCATGTAGGTGTGTGCTAACAACATGCTATCTTTCTAGACTCTACAGGCCACGGTTTAAATGTGAATGTTAAATTTCATGACAGTACAAGTATAAAAAGACTTAACAAGTATGGCGTGTTTGGAAGGTTTGCCAGGAGAAAGATTCTTCTGTCTAACCAACATGGCAGCACAGCTTCGCTTTGCAATGTTGCATCTGAACAAACCAAAAAACCACTGTAACAATGTGAGATGAGACCAAAGTGGTCATAATTAACCACACCATGTTTGGCAAAAACCAAACACAGCATATGAGCACAAACACCTCAAACCAACTGTGAAGGATGGTGGTGGAGGGGGCATCGTTTGGGCTTGTTCTTCAGCTGTAGGAGCTGTGCACTATGCAGTCTTTGAGTCAACCATGAACTCCTCTGTATACCAAAGTATTCTTGAGTCAAATATTAGGCCATCTATTGGACAGCTAAAGCTTGGCCCAACAGATCAACGGAAAGAGAAAAGAATTAAGGTTACAATGGCTCAGTTAAAGTCCAGACCTCAACCTGATTGAGGTGCTAGACCATAAGAAAGCTGAAACAAATGTCCACAAACATCAATGAACTGAAGCAACCGTAAAGAAGAGTGGGACAAAATTCCTCCACAGTGATGAGGGAGATGGATAAAGGCAAACAGAAAATGAAGACTTCACCTGGGGGTTAGTGGGTTAGTGGTGCTTCCCATTGCCACACTATGTATGGCATGCTTTATATTGGCTGTTTCATCCCCAGGTCAGTAGACTTTTGTCTCAAAGCCCAATACTTTGAAATTAAATCAAAACAGAAGAAATGCATTTAAGGTAGATACATTAAAGTTGCTGGACCAAAGTGTTACCATTTTACAGACTGTAACACTATAAACTATCAGAAACATCCTTGTGAAAGCTTCTCCAAAACCACAGATTTTTGTTTAGATTGTTACTCTAAAGCTCCAAAACACTCAAACATTTTTATTAAGTAGTATTACTTTTAGGAAAATTGTTATTTTAATCTGCTAATGAATATAAATGTAAAGCAGAGGGTACTTAAATGCTGCCACCACTTATCCTGTGCCGCACTTCATAATAATCCACAAACCACAAATTCAAAGGGTGTTTCCTGAGTAGAAGTCAAGCGATCGGCAGTCATTAGGATTTATTTTCTGCACGCCTTGATTTTTTTCTTAGTTGGATTCCACCTCTCTTCTCCTCCATGCAAACGCTGTGAATGTCACCACCTCAGGTAGCTTTTACAGACGGCTGAAATGTGAGAGAGGATTGGCTGGTGTATAATGCCAGACATGGATTCGTTGCAGTTTCGCCGCATTGAATTCCCTGGCAACTGTTCATGGAAGGAAACATAATGCTCCATAATGTTTATAGATTATTGGACACTGACGATGTGACTTTGTGTTTGTCCTTTGGTTTAAGTGATTATTCATTAAATTCGTGTACTAGATATAAAGTAATTTGTGATTGTATTTCAGATTGTATTTTCCCTTTTATTCTAATCTCCCATCGCCTCTCTCTTCCAGTGTATGAGGTAGTTGCTGTCACTGGTGATGTAAAAGGAGCCGGGACAGATGCTAATGTATTTGTTACCCTTTTTGGAGACTTTGGCGTCACGCCCAAGGTCCACCTGGCAAGCAAGTGAGTTTAAAAGAGTTTTTGGTGGTGTCATTGAATGTGTTTGATGAATATGCTTTATTTTGGTTTAAATCAGATCTAAGCAACTTACTGCGCTTTGTTTCACCATCATGTCATGTTTAATATGCCCTTTTTCAGTTTATAGAATCAGCAAGTTATGTCAGTTTAGCACCTTTTCAGTGTCAGTTGTTGACTTTTTAATCTTTTCTATTCTTCTCCATTCCTTCAGCACAGAAAAGAGGTATTTTTTATTTAATCAAACTGTAAAATGATGGTTATAATCCTGTCCTTGTGTTGGCTTGTATTGTCAATATAACACTGTATGTGAGAGAATTCCTGTTTAACAACAATAGCCTGACGCACAAAGAACCAGTGAGTCAAGATCAAATGAGTTTGCACACCAGCCATCAAAAAAGATATTAACCAGTAAATTCTTTGACGTCAGACAACAGATCAAAGTTACAGCAGAGGTTTGTTTGTAAAGTGGGAATGTCTCTTATATACAGTGCATTAAGTGTTGGACACAGGATATCTGGAGTAAGGAGGAACTATGTGACATGGCTGGTCTTCATTTCCATTTAGAGATAAATGAAAGAAGACCACGATGTCATTTCTGGGGACGATCAAATGACTCTCAGGGGATCTTAGCAGCAGGCATCCTTTATCTCTGCACACATTGATTGACAGATAGGATTACCTGTGAAGCGTAACGGATATACCATGTTATTGTCAGCCACTCTGGACCATGTCACCCACACCTTGTGGTGGTCTCACTCATCCACTTCAGACAGCGTCCACATGCCTTGCGTTTACTGTCTTCCTGCTGTGTGACTGTAGTGTTGCTCAGCTGATGAGCTACACACACAGACACACACACAGATGTTCACGAGCCCGTTTTTGTGAAATATTAAACAAACTGCATTGTAAGGAGTTTCACCTTACTCCAATATAAGTTAGGTCCTGCCTGTATTGTGTTATGGTCACTGGAAACTTTAACAGCATGATACAGGTAAGGGAGGGTTGCTATGTTTCCGACAATATTTGCCCCACTAATCAGTGAGGCAGATTAAAAATGCAACTCTTTGGAAATTCAGTGTAATTATAAAACAAATTCAAATTGCATGAATTCCAAAGTTTGCTGTGGGTTTTCTGCCCCCCCCGATAATCAGTTTTTCCCCATTATTCCCTTGCAGGTGATTTGACATTGAACACTGAGAATGAGGGCATGTATTCATGTGTGTTGTACAGTATTTCAATCTTGGCAGTCTGTTGCAGTATGATGACACTGTGCACCTTATTTTGTGAGCCTTGGCATTGTCTGTCCGCTGAATGTCGCAGGAAGATGAGAACAGATGGAGATATGGGTCAGACACAAAGGCAGGTATTCTCTGTTAATGGAAAAGAGGGTGTCTGATTCACGGTGTTTGGCAGAGGGGGGTCTGGTGTGCTCACGGGCCTGGGACGACTCAGCGAGGGGATGTACTCGAGGAGGAAGTGGGAGAGGTGAAGTGGCCGAACCTCAGGAAGGTTTCAGACTATACCACTGCCACGAGACCACCGGGGTACCCTAAATCTGGGTCATTAAGGGGATATGATTTACTGTTGCAGAGTTCAGTTCACACGTCTCTGGGTCTCTAGACTGGGACATTCAAAGCATTATACTGATATTATTCACATTTTGACATTTTCCAGAAGCCGGACTGCATTTGAGAAGAATAAGACCGATGTTTTCCGTATCAAAACACACAACGTGGGGCCTCTAAAGAAGCTGAGGTAGTGTACTGCTAATAATTGACTGTGATAACTCGTATATAAATCACATATATGCACTGTTCTTTAAATACCCCATTACTGTGTCTGGATTAAATATCCAGAATGCACCGCTACAGGTCACTGACAACATCATAGTTTCTGCTTCATAGTTGAGCATTCCTCACACACCATAACAGCAACTTACTAAGAGGATCCCACAGGAACATTTCTCGCTGTGCAGCGGGCCATCAAAGGATTTCATCCAGTGACAGAAGGTTAAGCCCCATCTGCTGTTTGAACTTTGTCTCCTCTAGAGAAAAAGACACTGAGTTATCACAGCCAGAAGACATGACCTCTGAAACCAGGCCTCGAGATTTAAACATGCTGAATTGTCATGAACTGCTAAAATAAAAAATAGATGTTGCATTCTGGATTTAGAATCTTTGTAAGAGTTTCCGCTTCTTTTTCCAGCATGCCAGACACGGTTTACTTTCCTGTTATGGAGACAATCCTAAGTTAAGGTCCACCTATTTGGTTTTTTATTTTCAATTGCATGTGAATAATCCGACATTTTGTGTAGAAAAAGCTAAAATCTGGAAAAAGCTAAAAGGGTAAGGGGATTATGAGCGGGGATTATTTGGTCAAATTAGAACTTAAATCAAAGGTATTGGGCCACGCCTCTTAAGCTTTGAATTCAGGCGTTTTTAGTTTCACTGATATAGGTGTGTACTAGCCATGCAGCCAGCCATTACAAAAATCTGTGAAAGAACGGGTTGTTCGAAAAACTGCAAGTGGAGATGATTTTTTTCCACATTTTTTATTTGTGAAATTCTTCCCTCCTAGATATTCCAAGACTAACTGTGCTATTATTGCAGAAGCGAACCATTTAGGAACCACAGCAACCCCACCATGAAGTAGCAGATCACTTAAAGTTATAGAGCAGTGGTGGCAAATGCTGAGGTGCAAGTTCTTAAAACTGTTCTGCTGATTCAATAACCCAAACCTCATGTGGCAATAACATCAACATATAAATTGTGCACCATGAGCTTCACACCATGGGTTTCTATGGATAAGAAGCTCCTGTTGTTGTACTGTGTAGGTGGCTTGGTATTTTTATCTACATAGTGTAGATTTCTCGATTTAACATGTGAGTGCATTATTCATTTTGTTATTCTACCCCATCGTATTCATTTTCAGTGTCTGATAGTGTGAGCTGCAATGCTTAAAGACAACAGCTGTTGTTGTTGTATAGTATTAAACACTGAAGACATTCGAACAGGCATTAAAAATAAAAAACAAATGAGAAGTGATGGTTTCATTTGATATTATTATCTCCAGGCTGTGTTCGTGTCAGGCTCTGAATCTGCTGATTTCCTCAGGATCGAGCACGACAACACAGGGATGAGCGCCAGCTGGTTCTTGGACAGAGTGGTGGTGACTGACATGAACCGGCCCCATCTGCGCTTTTATTTTGCCTGCAACAACTGGCTGAGTCGGGAGGAGGGCGACAACCTGTTTGTCAGGGACCTGCTGGGCAGCATGAACCCCATGGATGTCCCGAAATGTAGGTCAATCCGGGACAAACACGTAATAATAAGCAGACCAAAATGTTCACAGAGGTTAAAACACAATAACAGTCCTAAATACCTCCTCCACATGTCAGAGAAACCCCAGGGATTAGAAATGGCTGACTCTAGTAATAAGATGTCCAAAAGCTAAATATCATGTAATGCCTCTAGAAATCACTCTGGTCTCTACCACTCAAATTGGACAATCGTTTAAAATATTTTTATTTTTCTAAATGAGAACTGATGTTCAGGCATTTCTCAAGATCTTTTTTAAAGTGTTAGCACCATGTGTCTGGCCAGTTGTACACAACCAGTGCTCGATAGCTTAGTGTTTTAGATAGTGTTTCAGGCTGTCATTGAATTCCACTAGAGTGTAATCCTCAGGTACACCAGCGCATGTGTCCTCTGTGGCAATGTGATCTAGCATCTAAGTGCCTGTAGCCAATCAAGCAAAGCACTGTGAACCTGAGTCTCACGCAAAGACACGAGGGCGCTGTGCGGTGAAGGAGTGGTCACAGCAATATAACTGTAATGAACAGACACGCGCTGTTATGAATATTTAAAATGAAGCCAGCTGAGTGTTCAACGAACAAGGAACCTTTTATTATGAGAATCTAAATATGACTGCACAGTAGAAGTATCATTTACTAATTAGTTCTTGTAATGTGCTACTTACATACCCTCCAGATTGCTTGACTTTATGTTTTATGTCCCATGTTCTTCAGTGAACAAATACATAGTGAGCGTGTTTACTGCTGATATGAAGGGAAGTGGAACCGATGCTGATGTCTTCCTGAATATTTTTGGAGAGAATGGTGACACAGGTAGGGTGGGAACAAAGGTTTTCTTTTAATATGGTTAACCAAAATAAAAAAAAGTAAAGCTGTACACGGTAATAAAATTCAAAAGATAATACTGTATTACACAAACAGAAGTAAGTGTGTGAAATCTTCATAGTTATTGAGCTAAAGCCAGAAAGTGTTCAACATTTGTATCTGGTACTTTAAGCCATAATCACTGGTAAGATTTGCAATGACACATGTGATTATTGTGTGTGTTTGCTATAAACTGTGTGTTTATTATTAAAGGGGAGAGAAGACTGGACAGTGACAAAGACAACTTTGAACGTGGGTCAGAGGACAAGTTTACAATAGAGGCCCCAAACCTCGGCAGGCTGAAGAAAATCACTATTGGTCACAACAACAGAGGCTCTTCAGCTGGATGGTTTCTGGATAAGGCACGCAAACCTGCACACGTAATCTGCTCAGATGTGTACAAATATATATATAAAACACTGATGATAGTGTGTAATGTTCTTTTGTAGGTGGTAATAGATGACATGGGTAACAAAGAATTGTACGAATTCCCGGTGTATAACTGGTTTGCCATGGATGAAGGTGATGGCAAAATACAGAGAGATGTGTTGGTTGGATCCACGCAGCCAATGGGTGAGAAAAAGAAAATGATTGGAACCAATTTTTCAAGGGTAACTGAAATTGCAAATAGTTCAAATTGATGCAAAATTACTGTGCTTAATATTAAAATATAAATACATTTTGGGAACCTATGTATAAAGCTCAAAGTCTTCCCATGTAGAGATGATTATAGGTCAAATACTGAATTTCTGAAGAAAAATAAATAAATTCACATTGGAGAGCATGTATACAGTCATGACAAAAAGACACTAGACCCTGTGTCAGTTTTCAGATTTTACACATCAGGACATAATAAAAAGTGATCTAGTCCTTACCTGGTCTTACAAATAGGAAAACCAACCTAAGAGAGCAACAAGTAATGTTGTTGTGTTTAACAAAAACTAATTTGTAGAACCACCTCTAACAGCAAAACTTGAAGTAATGGTTTTCTGTATGATTTTCTTTGAACTCTCACATCACTGTGGATGAATTTTGTCCCACTCTTCATCACAATGTTGCTTCAGTTCATTGAGTTTGTAGGTATTTGTTTTTGCACAGCTCTCTTAAGGTCTTTCCACAGCATTTTCTGGACTTTGGCTGTGCCGTTGTACTGTAATGCCTTAGTTCTTTTCTTTTTCAGCTATTCTGTTGTACATTTGAGGTTCTGCTTGGAATCATTCCCTTGCTGCATGACACAATTTCATCCAGGCTTTAGCTCTCAGACAGATGGCTTCACATGAGACTATAGGATTCTTTGGTGTATAGGTGAGCTCACGATCAACTCCATGAGTACAAAGTGTCCAGGTTCTGTAGCTGCAAAGACAAACCCAAATCACGAACCCTCCACCACCATGTTTGGCAGTTGGTTGGAGGGATTTGTGCTGATCTGCTGTGTTTGGTTTTTGCCAAACATGCCTGTGTTCATTATGGCCAAACATCTCCACTGTGGTCTTGAGAGGACATTGTTCCAGAGGTTTTGTGGTTTGTTCAGATGCTACTTTGTAAACCTAAGCCATGCTGCCATGTTCTTTTTAGAGAGAAAATGCTTTCTCCTGACAGCCTCTTCAAGCAAACGATACTTGTTTAGTCTTTAATATTTAACATGCTAACTGAGGTCTGCAGAGTCTGCAATGTAGCTCTTGGGTTTCTGCCGTTTCTCTGAGCATTGCAGTCTAACCAAGAGGGGATTTTTGCCGTAATGTCCACCTGGCAACTGTCTTTCTATTTGTGAATAATCGTTCCCACTGTAGAATGATGGACTTTAAATTATTTAAAATGCCCACACTGATGGGCAGCAACAATTGATTGTTTAAGATCATTGCTGATGTCTTTTCTCCTTGGCTTTGTGTTAACACACCCCTGTCTGCTCCAGACCAGCACACTGCCTAAACCTCTGCTTTTATAGATGTGATCACAGTTGCTAAATGATCAATAAGTCAAGTGCATTTCATCAACCCTCCTAATCCCAATGGAAGCAGTAAGGGTGGACTGCATTTTGGCTTTTTCCCCCTTAAAAAATAAGTAGGGCACTGTGTGATATGCCTAGTTTGGTTGATCCTTTGATTGTGTTGATCTAATTTTAAGACTTGCTCGGACCAGATTGTTTTCGTTATGTCTTGAACCCTTAGAGTTGACTCACCTTAGTGTTTGACGCCACAGTAGGAAAAAAGAGAAACTCACTTTAAAAGGGAGCACTATTAGTGGTGTACCTATATGAACAGCAAACATTACCATCTTCACCTGCCTTTTTCAATAGAGTTTTATAGAAAAATAACCTACAGCACATTTGTTTCTCAGGTGGGACACTGGGTGCTTAGTCAATGTAGTAGAGCATTTAGCTGCTAAAGAGCCATCATGGCATCAGGAGCTAGAGGAGACTATTGGTGTGGATGATGATGATGCCAGTGTTGATTTCAATGTTAACACTTTGGACCAAAAATGTGTTGTGCATTTTCCTGTTGCTACTTAGGAATTGTGTACAATGTCCAAGTGATGACTGGAAACGTGAGGGGTGCGGGGACCAACTCTAAGATCCACATGGTGATGCATGGAGCTAAGGGCATGAAAAACAGTGGCAAAGTGTTCCTTGAAGGCGGGGCTTTTGAGCGCGGTCTCATCGACATCTTCAACGTAGAGATCTGTGAACTGATGAGCCCACTCAGCAGGGTCACCATCGGGCACGACAATGGTGCAGTTGGTGCTGGATGGTACTGTGAAAAGGTACATTATTTTCTTTTTCTTTTTTTTTCTTTTTTTTCTTAAGTATGTACAGATTGATTCTCAAAGTGTCATACATCCATCAACCGTTTCTCATCCAGGTGGTGATATACTGTCCGTTCACGGGGATAGAGCAGACATTTCCGTGTGGGATGTGGCTGGATGAGGATGAGGGCGATGGGTTGATTGAGAGGGAGCTGTATGAGATGGTCTCCCTCAGGCAGAAAAAACAGAAAAGTGGGTGTCTTCATTCTGCCTTTACTTAGTGAATTAATATAAATATTCTATATGTACTTTAGTGTCACACTGACTCTGTTTCCATTTAGAGTACCCATGGTCGCTGTGGATTTGGACCTCAGATGTAAAAGGGGCAGGGACAGATGCCCAGGTATTTCTGCAGATCTATGGAGAGAAGGGCAAGTCTGATGAAATGAAGCTAGAGAACAACTCGGACAGTTTTGAACAGGGTCAGGTTGATAAATTCATGGTAAGCCTTGAGTTCACCTGATAAGGTGAATAAAACAGCTCCTTCTATTGTTCATTTATCACAATAATCATAAAGTCCGTCAAAGAAACGTTTTTTCTAAACCATCCATTCTTATTTTACATTTTGGGATCATTGTAGATTGAAATGCCAGACATTGGGAGACTGCTGAAACTGCGGATCTGGCACGAGAAGAGACATCCATTCGCTGGCTGGCATTTAGCAAAGGTGAAACTCATTGCTCTGTCTGTCTGAATCGTCAGTATAAGCTGTTAAGTCTGTTGTACAGGGTCACCTTTGAGCAATGAATCCTGGCACTGAGCAAGTGTTACTTTTACTGTGGATGTTGAAGTCTTTGGATCAGTTTACCACTTCGCTCCAGGCTAAAATAGCTCAGCATTTTTTGGAATGTTTGCATTTGGTTGATTCCCGTCCTTTAACACTAATAAAGTTTGTCTTTTTAAGTGAAACCTTAAAGATGAAATTCAGACTCATTCAGCTTCGCTGTCAGAAAGAACGTTACAGGAAATCTTTACTTTATAACAGCTCATCTCTGGCTAAGAGATGAGCTGTCACCATTTGCAATACCTCTCTCTGTACTCTATACAGAGAGAAACTGGTCACATTATTATTATTATTATTATTATTATTATTACTGTTATTATTATTATCTGTAGTTGTAGCAGTAGTATTTAGTATTATTTTTGTTTGTTATGTGTGTATATTTTTTTTATCTACTGCTGTGATGCAAGAATTTCCCTTAGGGGATCAATAAAGTATCTTCTAATCTAATCTAATCTAATCTAATCTAATCTAATCTAATGAATTGCTTTAACTTTTTATCTTCCAGTTTATCAAACAAATGCTAGCATGCTATTATGTGTTGAAATGATAAACACTGTACCTTGCTGATGAAATCAGCTCAAGCTGCTTTGGCGTGAATGAAATTAACTACAAGTGCACTAGAAAAAAGGAATGGTTTTACAGGTGGAGATGTTGACATTTTTCCCCATCTCATCTTTTCCAGCTGTTTTTTCACTAGTTTTGCATTTGGCTAGGTTCAGTGTCACTGCTGTTAGCATGAGGCAATACCTGGACCCTACAGAGGTTGCACAAGGTGTCCATCTCATCCAGGATGGCACATCAATACATGCCATTGCCAGAAGGTTTGCTGTGTCTCCCAGCACAGTCTCAGTAGCATGGAGGAGACAGGCAGGGACTCTAGGAGACATGGACCGGGCTGTATCAGTATAGATATCCAGCATGATTATATTTCCCTTTGAGATATCATGTGTTTTCAAAGCATTCCTTTATTGTTTTTGAGCAGTGTAGATGCTGCCGTTGCTGCAGTCCTGTTTGAAAGGAATATTGTGAACCAAATTATGATTTTCTGCAGGTCACCTTGCTCAAGACTCTAACCATGGAGAAATATTCTTTTGAATGTGGCCGTTGGCTGGACATCAATGAGGATGACAATGAGATTGTCAGAGAGCTTCCAGCGACAGGAGGACTTATCGATGAGCCGCTGCCCTGTAAGAGGGCTCTGCAGAACACTCTGCAGATGTTCAGACTCCATGTTCGCAGTCAATTACAAACAGTATGTCTTGAGTGAATGCAGCTTCTTTACTCTCTGTTTGCTTCTTCAGTGATTAAGTACAGAGTCACCATCTGCACAGGAAATGTCAGCGGCAGTGGCACCGATGCCAGCGTCTTTCTCAATGTCATTGGTGACCTGGGTGACACGGGGGATCGACTCATGATTATGAGCAAAAACAATGTTAACAAATTTGAAAAGGGAAATGTGAGTCTATTAATAAACAAGAATGAGTCCAATAATTAAGTAAACGTGTGAAATGCACAGCAAGCATCTTTACCTGGCTGTCTCTTTGTCTTCCCTCAGCATGATGAGTTTCTCATTGAGTCCGTGTCCTTGGGCCAGGTGCGCAGGGTCCGTGTGGGTCATGACGGCCGTGGTGGAGGCTGTGGTTGGTACCTGGATAAGGTGATGGTCAGGGAGGAAGGCCAGCCAGAGAGTGTGGCCACTGAGTTTCCTTGTTACAGGCAAGACAATACTTTCCAAATAACTCAAATGCTCTCGCAGACATGCTTTCTTTGCAGGAGGTAGATTATTAATTTCATTGCCACTATATGCAAAATATTAAACTAAAAGCACTAGAAGCAGCAGGATGCTTGACTCTCTTTAAAAAATCACTTAACAGAACTTTTACAGCTATCTCCTCACATGTAATTTAGGTAAAAGAGTTAAAATGCAAAGCTGTGGTGTTGTAGACAGTTGTGTGAGGCTATTTAGTGTCTGACTGGAGATACCTTTAAGTATTAATTTATTTTAATATGAACATTTGAGCTGGAAGAAACTCTTGCTACATAAACAGAAAATGTAAATGCAACTTATATACCTTGCCATTTTGCATTTCCTGTGCAGTCAAAGTGATGAAATGCTTTCAGTAAAATGTAATGGTCACGGCAGAGGTTTGAACTTTGGACAGTGACCTAGCAGTATTCTCCTGTTTCCTGGTTTTATGCTGGATTAAACTAACCAGTCGTTGGCTGGAGCGTTAATTAGCATACAGTCATCTTCACCTTTCGGGTGCTCCCTTTAGGGCTCGCCACAGCAGACCATCTGCCTCCATCTCACCCTATCCCTCCCATCCTCCACTGGTATATCAACCCCCTACATGTCCTTCTTCACTACATCTCTGAACCTCCTCTGTAGTTTTCCTCTTTCCCTCCTGCTTGGCAGCACCGCATTCAACCTTTGTCCAATATACCTGCTATCCCTCCTCTCTATGTGTCCAAACCATCTCAGCCTTATCTCTCTAACTTTGCCTCCAAACCACTCAACCTGAGACCCTGAGATATATTCATTTCTAATCATGTCCATCCTGGTCAGTCCCAGTTAAATTATCAACTTCAGTTTCTTTAGTGGGTTCTCTCCGGTACTCCGGCTTCCTCCCACAGTCCAAAGACATGCAGTTAGTGCAGTTAATTTAAGTGGTAAATCTAAATTGACCATAGATGCGAATACGAGTGAGAATGTCTGTCTGTCTCTATGTGTTAGCTCTGCGACAGACTGGCGACCTGGCCAGGTTGTACCCTGCCTCTCCCCCAAAGAAAGATGGGACAGGCTCAAACCTCCTGCGACATTGAATTGACTATGAGGATAGATGGATGTCTCATTCTTTTCACAAGAAGCTTAAAAAAATGTATTTTGTATATTACATACATATTTATATATGTTTTATATACAGAAATTGCATACATTTTGTAGTGTCCGCTTTCCTTTGAAACCGACACAGACAGAAGCCAGTCAGACAAAATTCTCCCAACAGCTCTAAATCCCTCTTAAGTGCTGTAAATTGACCGCTGTTACCTTCACTAGTTCTCCAGTGGCTCGTGTGTAAATAGGCAGCTGATGGACGAGTGTGCCATTACAAATGGAGACTAAATGAATGTGGCCAGCTCTGTGCCTCTAATAGTGGTGCCAAAACCACAAGGCTGAGGTGCAGTGTTACCTCCTCCTGTCTCTCCAATTTGCCAGTCAGGGAAAATTGATTCCAGCTTTCCAGTGTGGAAATGGTAACATGAATAATGTTAGGCCACTTAAGTGTTTTGTGATTATTAAGTTAATGATTGGCTTTTAATCTGGAAAATGTAACCACTAAAATGCAAGTCAGTTAATATCATAATCCTTCTATTTCCTATTCTCTTATTGCTCAACGGCTTGTTGAATTTCAGAGGTTCTGTCCGTCCTCAGCATCATTCTTCCAGTGAAGCTATGAATACATAAATATTATGTCATATTTTTAATATTTTCATTTCCAGCGATTTGTGTGTGTAGAAAGGCTCCTCTCATTCTGTTTTCATGCCATTGAGGTACATTTATATGTGTGTTTTTCTTCAGGTGGTTGGACCGTAATGAGGATGATGGACAGATTGTCCGTGAGTTAGTTCCAGCGGGAGACGGCCTGCGTCTCTTCAGTGAGTACATAAAGATCATTTTAAAAAGTCTAGTTTCTTTAGGCACACATCAGTTTTTTAAACCCTTTTTTTTTTTCACTCCTCAGATGTCAGCTACCAGATAGCAATCAAGACAGGCAGCGTGAATGGGGCCAGCTCCGACTCCAAGGTGTTCGTCAAGCTGTATGGGGAGAAGAGTGATACTAGCAAGGTGATATTGGCAGTCTCCGACAATGACCTCAGGAACTACTTTGAGACGGGTCGCACGGACATCTTTACCTTCGAAACCTCTGACATCGGGAAGGCAAGTTTGCAAGACTTGTACTGTATGTAATTAAAGCCAGACATTAAGACATTTATTTACGTTTCCTGACTGGATTTTTGCCTGTGTGCTTTCTGATTCTTGCAGATCAACCGACTTCTGATAGGTCACACCAATGAGGGACTCCGGGCAGGGTGGTTTCTGGACAGTGTGCAGATCTCTGTGCCGGTTCACGGAAAGCAGTACATGTTCCCAAGTCACAGGTGGCTCTGTAAAGACGAAGCTGATGGAAAGGTGGAGGTGGAGCTCTATCCCAGCGAGACGTTGGACATTGAACAATGTAAATGGCACAAAAACAAAAAACAGTTTGCGCAGCCAGAATGAATCATTTTGAAAGTGAAGAGGTGAGATACACTGCTTCTCATAATGCTTAATCCCTTTGCCTACAACAGTGATCAACTATGAAGTGACAGTAGTCACAGGTGACGTGCGTGCAGGTGGAACTAACGCCAAAGTCTTCTGTCAGATCTATGGATATGAAGGAAAAACTGAAGTTCTGTCTCTAAAAAGCCGTTCCAACAGTTTTGAACGTGGCACCACTGACATCTTCAAGGTCTGTATTAATACTGCTTAGGTTATGTCAATGCCTGTCAGAGATTTGAGTTCCTGGTTTGACTCTTGTTTCATGGCTGCGACCCAGATTGAGGCTCAGAATGTTGGTAAGATCTATAAGATACGTATCTACCACGACGGGAAGGGTATTGGAGACGGCTGGTTTCTGGAGGCTGTGGACATCAAGCGCCTGACGATGGCTATGGTGCAGGTTGAGGTGAAGAAAGAAGAGACAAGCAAAAAGGACAAGAAGAAAGATAAGAAAAAGAAGAAGAAGGAAGAGGAGGAGGAGGTGGAGATAATTGAGGAGCTGCAGGAAGTGGTGGAGACATTTAATTTCCCTTGTAACCGTTGGCTGGCCAGGGATGAGGAGGACAGGGAGATTGTGGTTGAGCTGCTGACTGAGGACAATGAAGACTTGGAGCGTAAGTAGAGCATGAATGCGGTCATGTTGACTAACTGATATTTGCTGCTGAAGCCTGTGAGGCTGAAAATCAAGCAAATGCCCTCATGTGCATTTCGTAATGTCACTGATGATTTACCGTGTTTCTCCGACAGTGAACTCGTATGAGATACATGTGTTCACTGGGACGATGTGGGGGGCAGGGACAGATGCCAATGTGTACATCAACATCTATGGAGAGACAGGCGACACGGGGGAGCGACACCTCAAGAAATCCAACAACCTAAACAAATTTGAGAAAGGCCAGGTAATCCTGGTTTGCTGAAAATCTGAAGGAAATCAATTTGTTAACTTTTGATTTGTCCTTCCTACCCTCACCGTCATTTCCAGTGGCGTCACTGGCTGACCCTCACTGAGCCTGGTTCAGATGGAGTTTTTGTCCTGTTGAAAGGGGAGTTTTTCATTCCCACTGTTGCCAAGTTCTTGCTCATAGGGGATCATCTCTTTGTTTGGGTTTTCTTTGTATTATTGTAGGAGCTCTACCTTACAATTTAAATGGTCTTGAAGTGACTGTTATTGTGACTTATTAGTATATAAATAAAACTGAATTGCATTGACTCATGTATTGACATTTTTGCAAAGCGTTAAAGGAGAATATGGATATCACTACCGTGTCTGTCCATGAATGATATTGCATTGGCTTTGCAGTGACTCTGTGTATGGGGGAAACAGGCAGCCTGATCTGCCCAAGGTCTAAAAGTCAGCCTTATTAAAATGCTAAATCTCATGTTGATGCTTTTATATTGCTGTCATGGATGTGTTTAATCCACTGGCATTGTCAAGATTGCTGTAATTGATACTGTTTTGCTGGCAAAGTCTCTCATGAAACAAATGTTTGGCCTCGGTAGCCTTGTGGGTTAAACAAAGATCAGATGAATAAGTAATGAGGTTCTCATGGTCCGCTAACCTGTGACATTTCTTGACCCTTTGTCACCTTGCCTTGTTGGCGGGCGACGTAGGAGGACGTTTTCGACATCTCAGCAGTCGACCTGGGGACCCTGAAGAAGCTGAGGATCCGCCATGACAACAGCCAGGCCAGCGCCGGCTGGTTTTTGGACAGAGTGGAGATTGTGGACAACAAAGATGAGACCACGTATGTTACCAGCACATTGATTTTATGTGTTTAACGGCTTCTTCACAAGACCCCTTAAAGGAGAAAACAAATTTGCACTTTGCTGAGTCATGCTAGACACAAATTCAGAAACACAAAGGGTTCACAAAAAATCCTCTTCCTACATAACAGACACAGCCCTTTTTCCATGTGTGGTAGAGCACCACTGTGTGGTGTGAAGTGGTAGTTGGAAATATTTTAAGTGATTTTTTTTTTGACATGGAAAAATTGATCTAACCTAGCATATATATTTTAGGTACTTTTTTCCTTGCAATCGGTGGCTGGCTGTTGATGAGGATGACAGACAGCTTGCCAGAGAGCTTGTTCCTGTGGATGAGGCTTTCATGAAGAAGGGAGATGATGACGACGAAGATGATTCTGAAGCTACTCTTGGTTTGGAACAGAAAGGTGACAGCAAAGCTACTGTGTACAAAGAAAGATGTGCCTGACTGATATCAGATATTAAGCTTTTTCTGAGTTATTGATAAATATAACCCAGTAATTATTATTCAATCTGGTGACTTCTTACTGCAGCCATGTCAACAACATACACAGTGAGGATAAAAACTGGTGACAAGAAGTATGCAGGAACAGACGCTAATGTCTTTATGATCCTGTATGGTGCCAAGGATGACACAGGTAGCTTTGGAAGTGACTACGCTGCGCTGTTTGCATGCTTTGTGTGTTTAAAATGATAATTAGTCTGTGTTCTGCATCCACAGGAATTATTAACCTGAAGGCTTCAAAGACCCATAAGAACAAGTTTGAGCTGGGTATGACTGATGTGTTTACCGTGGAGGCCGTGGACCTTGGACCCTTGAAAAAGCTGCGTATTGGACATGACAACAATGGTACATTAGGACCGACTGGCTGCCTGTGCCGAGAATAATGCAAAATTACTTAGAATACATCTACATACTGTAAGTGATCACAGTCTTTTCTGTTAATGTTTAAGGGGGAGGGTCAGCAGGCTGGTTTCTTGACTGGGTGGAGATTGATGCTCCATCTCTGGGGCAGAAACTACACTTCCCCTGCGGCCGCTGGCTGGATAGAGGGGAAGACGATGGAGCCATCGTCAGGGAACTGTTCCCTAATCCCCTTCAAACAGAGTTTTACACACCATGTAAATCAACAGTAAATTGCAGAAAAGTGCACCGTATTCTAGCTGTATTAAAAGAGTTTGTCATTTAATTTGTTATTATTCCATTTTGTAGTTGTTCCTTATGAGATCAAAATCTTCACAAGTGACGTGTTTGGAGCCGGCACAGATGCGGACGTCTTCATCGTCCTGTACGGCCGAGATGCAGTGTGCACCCAGCAGAAGTCTCTGTGTGTCAACAAGAGGGAGAGGAGAATGTACTTTGAGAGAGGAGCTGAGGACATGTTTATTGTTGAGGTACAATGAGTTAAATAATGGGAAGTGATAAATACATCCATCCTGCTTTGGGGACTAAACAGCAAAGTCATAAGTGTGTTCATGCATTTACAGCAATGAACTGCAGTTCTCAAAGTGGTGTCTCTTCAGCCAACTGTTCTGTTTTCTGTGCAGCTAGAAGATGTCGGGGACGTAATTGAGAAGATTCGTATTGGCCATGACAACCGTGGGGTGAACCCAGGCTGGCATCTGGACAGGGTGGAAATCAGACGCCTCCTCAGGAAAGGAAAGGTACTGTCTGTGGAGGATGCATGAATGGAGGGAAAGTGTTTTACTGGCTTAAGTAAACAATGTGAGAATAGCAATTTAGAAAACTTTGGTGAATATTGTGGTAATATATTGGTGAATTAATATTACTGATGGCTGGTAGCACAGAAAGTGCGTAAGTAGCATTGTACTGTAGAAAGAGGTGGAAGTAATTTGAACTACGGTACTTGATATACTCAGGGCCACTTTGTTGGGTATGTCTATTCAACTGATTTGCTAAAGTAAATATCTAATCAGCCAATCAGATGGCAGCAACTCAATGTATTTAGTGATGCAGACATAACTCTAAACTGCTGAAAGTCAAACTGAGCATCAAAATAGGGAAGAAAGGTGATTTTAGTGACTCTGAAGGTGGCAAGGTTGTTTGATGCAAGATGAACTGGTGTGAATATTTCAGAAAATGCTGATCTACTGATATACTGGGACTTTGCTGCACTATACCTTTCTGGTGTTTACAGAGGACGGCCCGGACAAGAGATATTATGCAGTGACTTCACTAGGCAAAAATGTTTTGTTGATGCTGGGAGTCAGAGGAGAATTGCCAGACTGCTTCCAGCTGTTAGGAAGGCAACAGTAACACAAAAAGCCACTTGTTACAACCAAGATATGCTGAAGGCATACCTTAAAGGCACAATTGGGTGCCACTGCTATCAACTAAGAGCAGGAAACTGAGGTTACAATTCACACAGGCTGAGCAACATTGGAAAATACATCATTAGAAAAATGTTGCCTTGTCTGACCCTCAATTTCTCCCGCAACATTGAAGATGATATGGTCAGAATCTGGCTAAACAAATATGAAAGCATGGGTCCATCCTACAGTTCAGACTGATGGTGGTATAAAGGCGTTAGAGATATTTTATGCAGGCTCCTTATTATCAACTGAGCATCACTGAGCAACACCACAGACTGCCTGAATATTGTTGCTGACCATGTCCATCCCTTTATGACCAAACATCTAATGGCTGCTTTCAGAAGAATAACACATCATATCACAAAGCTCAAATCATCTAAAACTGTTTTCTTGATCATTACAATGAGTTCAATGTCCTCAAACAGCCTTTGGGATGTTCTTGAATTAGGGGTTCGGCATCATAGATGTGCAGCCGACAAATCTGCAGAAACTGTGTGATTTTATAATGTCTATATTGACCAAAGTCTCTGAGGAACATTTCCAGCACCTTGCTTAATCTGTGCCATGAAAAATTAAGGGAGTTTTGAAGGCAAAACGGGGTCCAATAAGGTGTACCTAATAAAGTAGTTAGTGAGTGTATATTATGACTACTTCAATCTAGTACAGCTGATCATATCTTATGAAATGGTTGCATGTTTTGTGTGTAAACTGTGAACCTTAAACAGTTAAATACATGAAAAGAACCATATTTGCTTTTTGAGTGCAAATATTAAAAAAATAAATTAAATGTCAGCACTCAAGTTTTTAAAACTGTTCAGCCGTATATTAAATGCCCAGAGTTACATTTCACCCCACAGAGAACTGACAGTGTATTAGGGCTGTATTTGGGCTGCCACACCCCAAAGCCTCATTCATGAGATTGATTTCAGCACTGTGGAGCATATCCTCTGACTCCCTTCTTCTAATAATGGAACAGTTATGTTTTCAGTCAGCAGGTGGCGATGTTATCTTCTTAGCTAGACAAGCAGCACTCTGATTTTATTTGTGATTCAACATATTGGGTTCCTGCTCAGCCAGTCTAAATATTCTGTTTACTGGTCATCCTCCAAGACACAAACACACAGATTAAACTGCAGAATTTTATCGTCTCTTTGTAGGGTTCAGAGACTGTGATCTTCCCCTGTGAGCGGTGGCTCGCCAAGTCAGAGGACGATGGAGAAACGGTGAGAGAGCTGGTGCCTTCTGACATCATCACAGAGAAACTTTCAAGAGATGGAAGCCTGAAAGTGACTGAAGTCGAGGTGGAAGACGCTCTGGAGAGTATGTTACCTGCTGGCTGCATTATTAGAAACACAAAAACGATTTGTCATCCTGTCTTTTTATCTGCCCTTCTGAGCATTAGTGTGGAAACAGTTTTCCCTTCTGGTCCTTTATACCCCTGAATAAGTCTCTGTTATGACAGCAGCATCAAACTACGATGGAAAATGGCTTCATTTTCAATCTATTTCCTGGCAGCTGCCTCACACAAAATCCCCTGCCTGTCTGTCTGTGATCACTGTCTCCCACTACAGCCCACACATACAAAGTTTCCGTGATGACAGGTGATGTGTATGGAGCCGGCACTGATGCCAACGTCTTCCTCACCATTTACGGGGACCTGGGGGACACCGGGGAGAGAAAACTGAGCAAGTCGGAGACTAACAGCAACAAGTTTGAAAGAGGATCTGTAAGAAAGCGTGAACTTTGTGACCTTTTTAATTCTTGTCTCCTACATCCTACACTGTAGATATATATATTCCAGATTACAGAGCAAAAAAAAGGGCATAACACTGATGTTATTTCCTGAATGTTTATTTTCTCCCAGGTGGATAAGTTCACTATAGAGGCAGTCGACCTTGGTCAGATTTTCAAAATAAAAATTCGCCATGATAACAGTCTGGTGAGTCCTGACTGGTACTTGGACCAGGTGGAGGTGGTTGACGTCGATACGGAGGAGGTGTTCCTCTTCTTATGTGAACGATGGCTCTCCAGGAAGAGAGAGGATAGACGCATCAAAAGATACTTTTATGTCAAGGTAACACGAACAATCTAAAGCGCTACTTCTTACGCGATAGAGGTTTTGAGATACTGATTTCTTCTATTTCTTACACCAGTCTAGCGCAATTAACCTATTGTCCTCATTTCTAGCTCCATATATTTATTCTTAGATGTTTTTACAATACCTTTGCATGAGTCACAACTCAAAAAAGTAATAACTGCCCTTCAGTTCATTCACAGACTAAAAAAAGCCATTTTAGCTCCCTTTTATTCTCATTGGCAGCCCCTCAATTACAGAACGTTTGAACAGCAAGTGGGTGGAGTTTCTGTGCTCACAGCCAGACCTAATAGAGAGATCCCCTCCCAACAACAGAGCCAAGAATAAAAAAACAAATGAATTTAAAAAGTTGGAAACTGAGCGTTTGGCTCATGTGAATTACTTGCACATATGCCGACCTCATTCTTTGAAACTTTGGCCGTATAAGCGTTTACCACTGTACCACAGAGGCCTGCTGTATATGTTACATAACATAAGGAAAAGTGTGACAGGTCCACTTCAAAATGAATGGAGGCTGATTACCAAAGTGACTAGTATTCATTTTCCGTTCTTTTGTTGCACATCACCTGAAAAAATGTCAGCGCTTTTTTGAAGTCTTTAAAACATTTAGTGGCTTAGCATCGACTTGGGTCTGTATCTCTGCAGATATGGCTGCTGCATCACTAAGTGTCCATTCTATTTTCTCAGGGTTATGAAGGAGTTCGAGAGAGCTTGGCCAGTGAAAAGAAGAACTTGGCCCTAATGCAAAAAAGCGTAGACAGTAACATGAACAAGAAGAACAAGAAGAAGAAAGAAGAAGAAATTGATCTCCCAAGTAAGAAAACTCAAGTGTCTTCTGCACTGCTAGTTCATCTGATGCTCTCTCGTGCGTTTGTTGTTAATCCCTTGAACTCATCAAATGAACAAATAGTTGCTCGGCCCTTTCTATGCAGTCATACCTTATCACATCACCATCTACACTGGACTGGAGAGGGATGCGAACACCACCAGCAGGGCTTATGTCATCATTATCGGGGCTAATCACACCCAGACAGACAGGTTGTGGTTGGACCTGCGAGACGGGAGGAAGGGCTTTGAGGCTGGCTCTCTGGAGAGCTTCGAGTCCCACGGTTCAGATGTGGGGGAGATCAAAAAGGTGGAGGTGAGTGACAGGTGAATTTGTTTCACCGAAGATTGTGCACTGACATAGCTTTACACACACACACGCATGCACGCACGCACACACACACACAGAAAAAATACACCCACGTTCCTGGCAGTGATTGTTTGTCTCCTTTCTGCAGCTCGGCCATGATGGGGCCACTCCAGAGAGCTGCTGGCTGGTTGATGAACTATCTGTTGCTGTGCCAACCAAAGGGGTCAAATATATATTTGCTTGCAAGTGCTGGCTGGCCAAAGATCGAGGAGATGGGTTGACTGCTAGAGTATTCAACGTGCTGGATGCAGAAGCCATTTCTATCTCCCATAAGGTCTGTAAATGTAGACGTGTTATTGAAAGCAAAGCCATGTTACAGGCAACATACATACATCATGGCTTTACTGACTTAAATTAAGACAAGAGAATAATTTACATCAATTACAAAGTAGTGAACTTACCACAGTATATGTATAATAATATATAATAAGCTGTCCACAACAGGACATAATTTCCACTGATTTCAAGACATAAAAACTCCTCACAGTGCACAGAGGTTTATGCAAGCTGAGGCTCTACAAACAACGGAAAGCAGGAGGGTTATTATTAGTGACTGTCAGAGCCATGATTCAGGATACGAGGAGC
>VOQK01039041.1:0-12930 GCA_015052645.1 Benitochromis conjunctus
CGGGGAGGGGGGGGAGAGGGGGGGGGGGGGGGGGGGGGGGGTCCGCAATGCGATTCCGTTTTGATTTGTGTTGACAGTGCATATTGCCCTAGACCCCAGAGGGTTAATATAAAATGAGTAACAGTAGGGTGGACATTAGGTAAGGCTGCACTTTTTGCAGTGGTCTCATATAGAAAACCATTTCTGTGTCAGTGATATGTTTTCTTTTTGTTTGTTAGTAATCATGTGGAACTGCACATGGTTCTTAACAGTTAGCAGGTTGTTAATGCTATCCATCAAGTCTAAAAACAGCATGTTAATATGTGGAAATCCTGATGGCTGCGCCAAAAATGATCAGATTATATTTTAAATATTCTCTTCCAAACCCACAGCTGTCTATTGTAAGTTTCGAGTGTCTACTAAAATAAAAATAAAAGCATTCTAACATCTCACCTGTTTGTTTTTATTCAGGCACACATGTATATACTATTTTTATTAAGAGAGATGAAGCTTGTGTTTCTGTCATGTAGTAATTGTGCTTAAATGAATGAAGCTTATTAGACATTATAAAACAGATAATACGTAAAAGCAAATTTTGCCAAAGTGCTTAAGATACTTTTTAAAAAAAGAATCTGCTTTTTTTTTTTCTTAAAGAAATCTTCTACATCATGTGTAATTTTTTTTTTTAATGTCATGTCTAATTTCCATTGCAAATATTAATCACTGTTCAGTTAAGACGGGAGGGCAGTAAAAACTCCAGAGCTGTGATGTCATCAAGTACGCCGCTGTTTTCCAGCTAGGGTGGACAAGGCTAAGCATCAGGCTTTCAAATGAATTAAAAGTCTGTCTTGGTCTTTGGTTGATTAATAGGCTGGTGTGAAAAGTAATAACAGGAGGAGAGAAGCTGCAGAGAGGCATGTAACCAGTGGCTCAGCTTATAACCCTCTACCAGTTAAGCTGCTTTAGCTGCTGTCTTTGCAAGCAGCTTTGCAACCCAGCTAGTGCATTTCAAACTATATCTCACTGCATCAGTGCCATGTCCAGTGTCTTTGATGCCTTTTCTCTTTTGCTGATGCTCTCCTGACTTTGTCCAAAAATCTTATGGAACTACGACAGAGTTTTTGTGGTTTGGCCTCTATACACCATGGCATTGGATTTTAAATCAATCAGTCAATCATAATGTGATTGATATTTAGACTTTCATATGTTTGAGACTTTGGGTGTCTACATGACTGTGAGGTGACTGCCTTCATACACAGGTGTTTAGGTTCTGATCTTCAGAAATCTTGTCCTGAGAAAAATATATTTTATTATGATAAAGACTGAAATGAACACAGAAACGAATAAAAACTAAACATTTTTAAACAGTTGAAACGAACTAACCCACTCTGGGAAACTGACTGCAGCCACATTAATAAGTAAGTAATAAAAAAAATTCCTGACAAAGTGAAGCTGCAATATGAATCTCAGAACACCTGGGACACACCGAAAGCATTTAGCATCATCAAAGTCTGCGGTGGAGGTATAACTGGGAACCGAGGGAGCGAGGGAAGGTTGACTCAGGCATGGGGGCCCGCCTCAGCAGCCTCTGCAGCTGTTATGTTTTTGGTCCCCTGGCAGGTCATATGGTGCAGATGAAAAGTGTGGTGGTGGCGGTGGTGGGGGAGTTAGAGGGCGGGGAACTATTTTTGAGCACTGCCATTCTGAAGCATGAACCCCCGCCGCCGCCACCACCTCCTCGCCATCTCTCCTCTCTCTGCCTCTTCCATCCCTCCTTCTTTTCTCCCCTGGCTTTCCATTTCCCTGTGTAATTAGGCTTCTAATTAAGGCTGTGGATGTTGAGAGGATGAATGCCCACTCTGTCTATCTCTCTCTCGCTCACGGCATGGAGCCTTCAAGCTGCACCATAAAGTGTGCAACAGAAAGACCCAGTGCTGGCTTCTCTGACAAATTCTGTTTTTGTGTATTGAACATTGAGCTGTGGCTTGGTATGAAATTAGCATAATGTCATAAAATGCAAATATGCGCTCTGTGCATGAAAAAAGGAGAGAAATGCATTAGACTTCCCCACCAGCAAAGGATTACAAAGAGGAGGCAAAGCCAGAAACAGACTGGATTGGTGCTGAAAGTGCAATAAAAAAAAATGTATGCAGAGCACAGCAGCCTCCACTTAAAGTCCCAAATTAGTCTAAGAAAACGTCTGCTTGATGTGCATGTTACTAGCAAACCCAACCTTCAGTTACTAATTATTATTATCTAAGAAAAGTGTCAGGGCTACAGCTCCTGGGCTAGTCTGTATACACAAATATCTGCATATGAAAATCCAGAAGGATTGAGACGACATTTCCAGCACTGGAAACGTTCTAATTTTAAATGTATTAGTGGAACATGAAGCCATGGTTAAGGCACGGTTGGACTATGTGTTTGAAACAGGAAACGGATAATCCCCTCAGTTGAAGTGTTTTGTTGACCAATCCATCATCCATCCACCATGATCTCACTGATCATGGTGGCTTTCTGGCTCTGTAACTTCTCCTGTTGTAGTTATTTTGCTCAGTACAAGGCAGCGCCACATTACTTTAGCTTGTATCTGAGCTCTGAGAAGGATGGAGATCAGGTTAGTTCTAGCTCAGAGTGGGAGATTGCACTTGTGATCACTCTTTATACAGTAAAGCCGGAGAGTTCACGTTACCGTATGTGACAGAAATGTTTGGGTTTTTATGCTACATTTAGGAAAAAAAACAAACCAAGAGACGACAGCAGAGCAGAAAGTCAATAATAAATGGAAGTTTGCAGGAACACCTGACTGGTGATAAGATGTGGCTGAGATATGGTCGTGCTGCTAGGTTAACTTAATCAGTTTTTGTTAAAATATATTCTAATAATAATAATGATGCTCTTACAGCCTCACACTGCCTTTTAAACCGGCCGTTATGTCGGCAAACTCTTGTCCCAAAGCAGCCGTCTCTTAATTATTAACATGGGCGTTAATGGAAGCGTCGAGCCTCGACTCCCTGACGTGTCGTCGTTGTTGCTATATGAAGCTCCACATGTGTGACTGTGTCTTGAGGCTCTCAGATGGTTGGACTTGTTTCTAATCGCTGCAAAAATGAAACAAAATCTACACAGAGCATAAACAGCCAAATGAACTAGTTTGATGCTGCGGTTTAATAGTTTTAGGGTTGGGTAGCTTAGGTTTAATACAAGTTCGACTGGGGCCATTAGACGCAATCTGATGTGTCCTGCAGCAACATTACAAGCTTATGTTTTACACATTTTTCCACAATATTAATGTGCAACACAGTGTGTTAAAGAGTATGCCTCCTATGTTCCTAACAAATAAAACAACAACAAATGAATACGACTGGATAAGGGTTTGTGATCATGTGGTAGAGCTAAATCAAAGGTTTAAGTAAATTCAAGCTTTAACAACTTAAATGGAAACTCTGGAGGTGGAAGTAACCCCCGCTTTAAAAATATTCCAGTGCACCTTTGCAAAAACACTAGATTTAATAAAAGCTTTAATCTTAAGGCTGTCATTCTCGAGGCATGATGACTGAATGCTTCCAAATTTTTCTGATAAAGTGATTCCCACAGATAATCGCTGTCTTTTCCTCCTCCTCCTTTTTTCTTTCTTTTTTTTTTAATTAGCAGGACATCCATGAAATTTGGCAAGACATTAGGAGCCAAAGGAAAAACAAATTTGTCAAGCAGATATTGCCGCCAATTATATTTAAATAAAATCCTTTGGCTGGTAGCCAGTGATGTATTAGGAACACTATAGATCAGGTTCCAAGATGCTGTTCGTTAGTTCCAGGGGAAGTTGCTCAACGAGGGCAAACGCCAAAAAAGTTCTGCTCTTCCTGGTTGGGTTCCATCTACTGATACCCACTCCACATGCGTGTGATTTGTGTCTTGGTTGGCAGTCCACAGCAAAAAATAGCTTTTAATAAATCTCACAGTCTCATTTCAGAGAGTAACACTTAGTATCCATCTGGAGACATTCAGCTTTCAGAGGCTACCTCATGGTATAGATGGGTGATTCAGCGAAGGGATCCAGTAGCTTTGTTAGGCTGTCAGGTTTTTTTTGTTGGCATGGTTTCATCCATTTGTACCCTCAGAAGTAAAGTTTGTTGGAAATTAATGCACAGCTGCCCTGAGTGATGAACTTACTGCTGTTATCCTTTATCCATGTAGCTACATTGACGAGCTGCTTGTGATTACAGAGTGCTCCTCACCTGTTGGCTTGTTTGCTGTAACCTCTCCCGTTAGTTGAGTTTGCCAGTTTTCATAGTTTAGTTGGAGTCTTGTGCACTAACATTAAGGAGGGTTTTGCCCAAAACTAGGGGGCAATCACGATACTTTTAAGCCATCACCAGTTTCACTAATCCCACCATGATGTTAAATTGCCCCCCTTAACAGCAGAAATAAGCATGTTTTTACACCCTGGTACAAAAACTACTTTTAGCTTCTTTGGACAGTTCCCTGTCTCATCCATCTGTCTAGCACGTAGCTGTTGCTGAGTGCAGTTTTTAATGCAAATATATGACAGATAATAACTTCCTGTGTGGTACAGACTATCCCAGAAACTTGTGTTTCAGACTGAGTCACTGTGCCTGATTCTATTTGAGATTTCTTCCTATTAAAAGGAAGTTTTTCCTTCCCAGTGTCGCCAAGTGCTTGCTCATAAGAGGCTATCTAATTGAATTGAATTATATTTAATGCCACTGTAACTTTAGATGCTGATAAAACGCCATCTGTAATTAAAATAAGACATTCAGAGGCTCGTGCAGGTGCACGCTCCCAGCTTCGGAGCTGTTACTGATGCAGCACTTATTGTCGTTCAGTCTCACCATTAAAGCTTTATGAGGACAAATGAGTGCAGCTAAAGACACAAACAGAGTGTGAACTCACGGGAAAGGCGACGGTGTCTCTGGTCTCCAGCAGTGATGATGTCACCGTCTGTCGTGAATGCAGCGACACCCTTTGACAAAATGATGCCACCCCACTTATTATTAGAGGTTTACAGAAATGCCTCCAGCTGTTTGTTAGTAAAGTATACTCTGCCATATGTATCGATACCTCGTGCTGATTTTGTGACCGACCGGAGAAACACAGCAGCTTTTAAATTATTTGAGGAAAAAAAACATAGAGGCATGACTGGCATGCAAATAATTCAGTCCTCCTGCTGCAATTTGTCTCTTCATCCTCCTCGCCACAAGTGTTCTTCTCTCCCTGCTCTCCTTCCACCGCTCAGTAATTATATTATTCAAGAAGATGAGTGCACAAAATAGAAGATGTCAGCGAACATGCGACCGCAAGCAAAATAAATGCATTGTGTGTACCACTCGGCGTACATGTAGATTTGCTTTAAGTGCAGCCTCTGCAGCCTTCCAGCCTGCTTGATTGGACCTGAGAGGAGCGCTATTGAAATAAAGATAAATGCAGCTGTCTGTCTGTCACACAACATCAGGGGTGTTTAAAAAGGGGCCTTTCACTCTGCCTGTGGAGCTGTTAGACGTCTGGCTGGCTGGTTTTCTGCTTCACTCTGGGTGCTGGTAGGGGCTTCATATGAAAACAGAAGTGAGAAATGATTCACAGAAACATGTAACTGTGACATTTCACCCTCTGAATGTGTGCGGTACAAAAAACATATTATTAAAGAGTGGGTGAAAGATGGAAATGTTTAATGTTTAAAATGTTTGGTGTTGATGGAACATAATTAAGATGCCTACAAAAGCCTCTTTAGGTTTATTGTAGGGCGGTGTCAAAAATGATGGAGGCTCTCTCTTCTTCTTTTCGTCCTCGAGTGCTCGTCATATCTGGAAAAAATATAACAAGAACTCCTTGACTTTTTTTTCTCTCCCTTGTAATTTGTTGATGCATGATTCAGTTATTTAAGACTGATCTTTTTAAAGGTTAAAGGTTTTTCTTTTTCCTTTTTACATTTCATTGTTAAAAATTACTTCAAGCTTTGGAGACTTTTACGCGATCTTCAATTGATAAAACTGTTTTGATTAAAAGCTTTTTTCCTTCCTTTAAGGACCTCTGTCATTACCTTTTATAATCTTCCATTATAAACCCTCTCAACAGACAACCATAAAACTTGTTAAACTTGTGTGTATTAATAGATAATTGTGTCTCCTGAGACCAGATGTACAGGAGTGATACAGAAAGGAGGAGAAAAAAAATATCAACTAAAATGAACCTACACTCCACGAAGCTGATCTACCGTCATAGCTGCCATAAAGACCTACCTCGAACCGAGGAAAGCTGAAACCCTGAGACACTGAGTTTGCTCTGCAGCCTTTAATAACAAGCGTTTGACCTGTTCATGTTTTTACGTGTCACATTCTCATAACTCCTGGCCATCTGTTTGAATGACTATGGTTCCCCTAACAAAGAACTGAGAGAAGGAAATTGAATAAATTAACCATCCAGCAACCATTCAGAGGTTGCTGGATGGTTAACCCCGTCTGGGGTTAGGTTTCGGTTTCGTTTCGGCTACATGGTTAAAAACACTTTTCTGGTCTTACTGAAACCTCAAGCTAGACTTAACCTTAGGTTCATAAGACACTTTATACTGTAAGCACTTTATCTACCTCTTGTCTGTGGCTTATTTTGGAAGCACTAATTAGCCGAACATGCACATCTTCAGAGTGTAGGAGGAAGACCATGCAGGCACAGCGAGAACATGCAATCTCTAGTCTGGGAGACCCCTGAGACGTGATATCCTGTGCACCCCCCTCCCGTGACCGTATATAACAGCCAGTCTGAGCAAAGACCACAGCTATCATTGCTGCTTCTAACAGAGCCATGGCATCGTATGGCAATGTGTATCATGCATATTTCTAAGTGTTTTCCTGTAGAAACTTATATTTCTTATAAAAATGTGTACAGCAGGAGCTGCTTTTAGGGAAGTGAATCAGAAATGCTCATGTGTGGAGATGCCCTTATAAAGAGTCTTCACTGGTACAGTGCTGCCTTGTGGGGTCAAACTAATTGGAGCATAGTTCAACAAACGGAAAGACAGAGGAGGGAATAAGAGAAGGAGCCGGGAAGGACAAATGGATGATGTGACAGTCGTGCAAACAAAAGGGAGAGAGCCTGCATCAGAGAACAGCGTATCTTCAGAAAGAGATGCTAAAGCAGTGAAATCGAGTGTGAGGAAGTGTGAATGTGAATGAAGCAGAAAGCAGGGTTCAGATCTCTCAATTACAACTGAAATAAAACTACAGTCAAGCGCTTCCTGCACCCGGTGAGCTTACCTTGTAGTGCTCGCCCTCCAAAGACTTCAGCAACCTCACACTTCATTATGTCTTCATCTTAGCACGACTCCTCTGATTGTAATCCAGTGCCAGCCTTTGTTTGACTGAGCATTTGGGTTGTTTCTAACACTCAGCCCACACGGACAGACCTCGGTAACCCTCCATTGGGGCTGCTGAGCTTCTGTGTACACTATCAACACTGCTGCTGTAAATCCACGCTCGCAGCCAAGCAGCTTGTCGAGGTTGAACTCTGTTCATACTGGACACATTTGAGTGTTGCCGCTTGAATCATTAGCTGGAATAGTGACTGGTGGTGAGGGATTAAGCTCCACTTTGTTTAGACTGGTTTAAGAATCTGCTCATAAATTGGCCTTCGTGCATGTCTGTGTTGTGTTTCTTTATAGTCACCTGGTTTGGTTTCTGTGTTGGCCTGCAGTTGACTGGATGCTGTTAAACTTTTAATTAAAGTTAATTTCTATAGTGAATATGAAGATGCTTCTTTGGAAAAGGCTTCACTCTGTAATTATTTTCCATTGCTGACTTTAGTTCCTGACTCATTACTTTCCGCAGTGCTTTTAATTGACTTAGCTGGTGAGAGTTGTAACACCAAGTAGACAACAACCTACTGAGCAGCTGTTTCTGCATTACAAGACCAGTTGCCTGAAGGTGTCTTGTAGCTCAACAGGGAGGTTTAGGATATCATTTGCTGTGCATTATGGGATGACTCGTTCCTTCAGTGTGAAGTTATTGTGTATGCAGTCTTGTACCATTTTTTTAAATTTGTATTTATTAGATATTAGATACGTATTTATTAGATTTTAATTCAAATCAAGTCTTTTTATGGCTTTTTATGATTCACCTCAAAGCTGGTTGTCTTGGTTCAAAGCTTAAACCTGGTTATACTCTCAACACAGTACTCTGGTATACAGTATTGCAGATGGCGTGCAAGATGCATTAAATAAAGTACTTCCAGAAGGTACGTTTTTAAAGATACTAGAATGCAAATGGTGCTTCAGAACCAAAGTTACCAAAGCTAGCTTAATGGGTGTGGGCTTAATTAATAAAAATGTGTGATCTGGAGACAGCTGGTGCTGCAGGCTGCAGGACAGCTAATGTTAGAAGCATGAGATTATGACAAATATTAAAAAAACATCTTGTTCCATTTTTTTTCTTTTTATTTCATTTATTCCGGATGTCACAGAATATGTAAAATGCAACTTTTCTGTGTTTGGATGACATGGTACAGGAAATGAGGCGTTATCAGGCTCAACCTGGGACATCACAGCGACTGAAGGTCTAATAAATGATGTGATCAGACCACTGAAGGCCACAGGCTGGTGCCTGCTAAGCTAACATATACATGGGATATAGATCTGATCATGCAGCCACACTGCACTCCAGCTAATCATTGTTCTTTCATCTGTTAACAAGTAATTTAATAAATGTATTGGTTGCATATTCATTTAGCTCACTTTCTCCTAATCGCAACAAACCACGTCATCATTTTCAGGCCAATATCAAAACATGTCCGCCACCTACGCGATGCCTTGTGCTCCTTCAGGTTTATGCCTGTCCATATGTTTCAGTGGACATCGCGGTCTCTCTCCCGGGCAGCGCTGTGCAGCGTGGGCCCCTCTTCCTTCCTGCTACACACTCAGTAGCATTGTTCGTGTCTCCGAGGCGTCTCCTCAGTAAATGAGCTTTTGCTGCGATGCCTCTGCATGTATCTTTTCTTTCGCCCCTTTGTCCCGAGCCCTCTTCAGCTGAACCGCCTCTCAGCACGTTCACACTCTTCTCGCATTGCGTTTCTTTGTTTGCAATAAAGGACACCTCTGCTGGTATCTTCTGGTGTTCTACAGGCTTGCTTTCTCTTTTCTTCCTCTCCTGCTTTAACTTGAAAAGTGAGCTTTAGTCACCACTGTATCTCATTTCATCCCTGCCTGTTTCCCCTCTCTCTCGCTCTGTTCTCAGTCTGAGTGTAGGCGTACAGTACGACGACTGATGAATGCAAAAGACCCTTTTCTTCTTTGGCCTGAAAGAAAATGGTGACTCACTGAAAGGCCCGCGAGCCAGATAGATGTGCGTGACCCTTCACTCTGAGATTTGATGTTAGCAGGAATATGAGGTGGGAGAGGAGGCCTCTGAGTGACAGGCATGTGAAGACTTTGATGCAAATGTACACATGCTGCACGCACACACACAGACACACACGAGTACATAACAGGTCTCCCAGGGTGCAGCTGAAGCAGCGGCTGTTGCCTCTTTAATGGGCTTCATCTCGAAACTCACCACGTCTGAGTCAGACGAACAGGTTATCCTGATCACATCAGGTGGTGTGCGAGTGTGCGTGTGGGGTTTGCTTTGTGTGTGTGAATGTCACGATTTCCCCCGACATTTATCACGACTTCGTCAACCTGCCACATGTTTCTGAAACAGATGTGTCATCGTTGTTTCATGTGCAGTGCCTACACCTGCTCAGTGCAGAGATTGTTTCTCTCCAGAACAGCAGTTAAAGGTGGAGCTCAGCGGTTGTACTGTTTGGCTGTATAACGCTGTATAACGTTGGTTATGGTTGGTTAGAGTTAGTTTGATGTTCCCTGGTTGCTTTTGTGGGTTAACTGTGGACTCAGCTGGTAATCCGTGCTAGTGAACACGGGTTCTCGTGATTAGGTGCAGAGCAGTCAGTAGACGTATGGGAGAGGAGGAGACCGGGCTTCTGTGGTGACTGACAGATTTTGAACATGTGGATGTGCAGTGTGAATAACGCTGTTAGTCAAAGTTTTAATTAAAACTTGCTATTTTTCTGGAGAGCTGATTGGTCAGTAGGTGTTGATTTCATATGATGTGTAATCTGGAGCCGAACCTGAGCAGGTTAAGTTCATTTAAGTCAATTTGGTAGTACTGTCCCCAGAATGACTTTCAGCACATGAAAGGTCTCCCTTTCATCTGTGTTTTCATACCATGGTCATCTTCTAGCTGTGATTTCCTTCTGGGTTAAAAAGCTTTTACAAAATAGTCACGAGTGTAGCTGAAACATCCTGCTTTCTTTACTTTACAGTCATATCTCCAGAGTAATCTTTATCTTGGGTGTGGCACGTTCCACCTTCAGCTCGGCTAAATACGATGATCGGTACGCCAGCAGGAAGTCGGAGATGAAGATAAGCGTGTGATGAAGATTGTATGACTGCGTCGTTGCTGCACATGTGTCACATCAGAAATGTACAGATATCTCTGTTATGCTGAAACGTCCCTGCACGAAGTTGTTTAGTCGATTTCTTAAAATACATAAGGCCAAGTGTTTTTGTGTTGTTGTTTTTTTCAGCTTCCACTTTAATACTTGTCTTTTTTTTTTTCTTTTTAAAGTTCAGACCTAAGCCGTTGCATAAAGCTCTGTCATGCTGAGCAGAATTCAGAAAGACTTGCTCAGCAGACATATTGGATTTTGCCAACGGCTTAAAATGCCAACAGGCTGACTTCAGTTTTTTTTCTCTCCCCCCTCCCTCTTATGGACCGGGGAGGATATCCCACTTTAATTTTGGACTTGGTATCTCAGCAAGTCATTCAGTCTGGTGCGTAACACGATTTCAACGAGGCTTTAGGGAGAATCCTGCTTGCTTCTGTAGCTTTCCAATAAACTCTCCACCACAAATTGAACATCTCATTTGAATATTCATGAGCGGGGAGCGGCGAGGCCTTTGGTCTCAGTAGCATCTCGGTGCAATATATCAGGTTAAATACTTGGCAGAAGTGCATCGATGTGGGGACGTAATTTGTTTTCATCTGTGTTGCATCTGATAGTTTCATCGCTGCGGTTTGAGGAGAGTGAACTCACGTTCAGATGTAGCAGGAAGCAAACTAAGCTGTGAGTTTGTGTTTTAGAGAGTGTGTGCTGGCCTGGGCGTCACTCGTGTTGCGGCTCTAGCAGCTAAAGCTGTTTGCAGTAATGCTCTGAGTTTCACAGTCTTTGTTTGTCTGGCTGTTCTTATCTTTGGGTCTCCTCCCTAAAACCGACTGCCTGATCTGTAACAGGAGCCTGATTTCCGGTATTCTAGTATTCTGCTATGTGAAATGCATGACTTTCATAACTGGTCAAATCAAAGATAAAATTTTATTACATTTCTTTCTTTCTTTTTGATTAAATTTCAACTCCTGGATCTTTATTCATTAAGGTAAATTTGAGTTTTCATGTATATATATTAGATATTCTTAACAAAAACAAGAGAAACATGTTATTTTTTTAATATAGAAAACAATCTTCCATGTTGGGACTTTCAGCAAAAGTCTCCTCTATTGCAGCATTGACTGAAGAAGCCCTTCTCACATTTGCATCTATCAAATAAGATCAACGTCGCCTCCGCACTCTACAAGACTGTCCCAGATAGTCCCAACATGTCAAATGTGGCTGTTGGTCCGGCCTCTGTTATCTTTATCTGTTTTTAATATATGAAAACATCCTGAATGTTATATTTAAAGAAGCCCGCTCTCTGACACCAGAAGTACTATACCTGAGGACTGCAGCTGTGGTGCACAGCTGTTCCGGCTTTGCCCCACAGTAGGTGGGTTGATGTGGGTGAATGGTGCCCCGTTGACCCCACTGCAGTGCTGCGTGTAACAGCTTTTCTTTTTAAAATCCATCTTTGTGGATTATGTGCAGTTTGGCAGTGAGGTGGCCACAGTAGTGCAAATGAAAACAAAGTGTGCACGTCCTTCATCGCTCACCAAGCACAAACTCTCGCTCGGCTGACCGACACTTTGTGCTCTTTGCTGCCCAGATTTGATGCTCAGTTTTAGCACCCTCGTGAAATGTTAGAGAAATTTCCCATCATATACCATATAACAGCTTTGACATACTGTTACTGAACTTGACTATCACAATCAAAGACACTGCTTCTCTTTCAGTGACTACTGTTGTCAACATGATGATGATGATGATCATCATCATCGCCCGTGCTGCCCAAACGTAACATGAATGAACATTCATTCCCGATGGTCACAGGCAGTGCCATCAGTGCCATTTCTGACATCAGCCTCTTTATCTGCAGCAGGAAGTGCAACACGTCACATCATGTCCCTCACAGAGAACCACCATTTGATTGAAAAATCTATTTAGAGACTTGAAACGGCTGAATAACATCGATGGCCTCTACAGCAGCAGCCTGACGGCAGTTAACTGGTTATCAGGAAGTGAACTTTCAAAGTAAGAGTGGGGAGAAACACTGGAAGGATTTCAGCTGCGCTTTGAGCTGATGTGAGCCGGCACTGAGATTAGCTGATCTGCCGGGTTTGAAGCTGAGCTGAACTTAACTGTATCCTCAATTTCATGGCCCATTTTCCAGCAGTAGCAACTGGTTGTCTCCAACCTATTAGATTACAGTATTTACACATGTTAATTCAATTTTTTTTTTAGTCTTCCATCGATAATTCTGTTTCCTGTAAAGCATTTGCAGCTGTACTTCTGATTAAATCCACAGACCAATCCTGAAAATTTGACACAGCGTGTCACACGGAGCCGTGTCCAGATGGGCTCCATACACGCTCTCCTAAGTACTGAAGGAGCAGCATGAGTTTTGGCCTGAACCCCTGGCCCTGAACCTCAGCCCCGTCTCTCTTTGTCTCTGTTTCAGTACCCCCCCCCCCCCCCCCCCCCCCCCCCCCCCCCCCCCCCCCCCACCCTCTCCCCTCT
>VOQK01039044.1:0-10047 GCA_015052645.1 Benitochromis conjunctus
AAAACAATGTTAGACACACTTAAATACCTCCTTTCAACCTGACTGAGGAGACCGATGAAGCATTCCTCCCATATTCCACCTAACACCATTAGGGTTGGCGCGCTTTCCATGCCTGCGTTTACTCCAAGGCCCGAGGTCTTTATTTCCGAATAGTACAATAAATGTACTGTTAATTATGGCACCCACTTAATAGCTGACTGTATTTTCACTGCTAGAAGAATCAAGTGACATTGTTTGGGTATGACACACCACAGTTTAGACAGTGTGGTATTTTCATTCATAACACTCAAGCTATTCCTGTTCCTGTTATTTAACTAAAGAAACCAAATATATTAGGACACATCCTTCAGCCGGTAGGGCTTAAAAAAAAATATTTTCATCACTCTCATCTAAAGGTTTTCTATGCAATTTAAAAGAAAATAATGCCCATAAGTAAGAAAGAGACACAAAGCGGTTCCTTAAAATAACTAAATGGATTTATGGGAACTTTGTATTCATATCTTACTGAATGAGAAACAAAGGTCCACTTCAACCGAATATGTCTTAACGTGATTTCAAAATGGCAGACCTTTTTTTTTCAAGAAAGGTTGGAAAAACACAATACTTATATATATAAGACTAGCAGTTGATTTCCATTTACAGTAGCTGCCTGAGTTTAACAGTCCAGTGAGCATCATTAATGCTATCAGTAAGAACTGTTGTGTTTTTACTATGCAAAACTTTTCAAATATATTACAGATTAACTCCTTTATTTAATGTAAACTGTAAAATGTTAGTTTTTCATTAGCTAGTTTAACTTGCCATGGGAGAAAAGGCAAAGGTCCGACTGAAAACACTTGTTTCAGAGTGCTTGTGTGGATGGAACCATGCCCCTGACAAACTTTAAGACACTTTCTTCTTCTTCAGTGACAATTCCAAATGTCTCCTGTGAAGAAGTTTTCTTAAGAAAAAGTTCATTGGACTTCATATTGATATTTTGCAGCCTGGTGTGAATCCCAAGCTCTAGGGAGTCAAGGACGTTTTGGAAATACCACTTTTTTTCTTTTTGGTCATATGGGGAGGTCCCACATAGCTGTAGTCTCACAAGCTTAGAGACCAGCTGGTGAGCCCCTGGCGAGTGTCTGGCTGTAGGAAAAATGTATATTCCCTGACAAGATTGGTTACTGGCAGTCACTAGGGGTAATTAGTCACAAAGGGGTACAATTATACAGCAAAATCACCTTGCCACTACTTCAGTCACTTGCAGATTGCCACGGGTGCCTGTAGTTTGCATGGACAACAACCAAGCTGTAGCAAAACTTAAAAAAGTGCAAGGCAAACCAGAAACTGAGAGCGTTTACCTTCAAAATAAAAGTTATGCATTGCTGCTTTTCAGTTCAATTTAGTTTTATTTATATGGCACAAAATCACAACTGTCACCTCAAGGTGTTTTGTATTGTAAAGCATAGACCCTATAATAATACAGAAAAAGTGCAACAATCACATGACCCCCTGTAAGCAAGCACTTGGCAACTGTGGGACAAAAAACTTTCAGAAAAAGCAGGCTCAGGAAGGGGCAGTCAGGTGGCAAGTGTTTGGAGACAAGTAACAAAAACAATGACAAGAAGGTTTTTGGTGCAGAATCCTCTTTGTGTCTGATTTCACTGACTGACAGCCAGCAACCTCAAGCAACTTGCCAACTGGTCAATCAATACGCATTTTCCCTAGCAACCAGAGGTTGCCAAGGAATTGCCAACCAATCTCTAGACCTGTGTGACTGAGGCTGTAGCCTAACTTAGCATTAAGAGTGAAAACAGGAATCCCCAAAGAATAGAAAGAAAAGATTGACTTTTGAGACAGATGCCATGAGATTGTAATCACATTTTCTGTTGGTGTTGGTACTGTGGATACAGTCAACACCATGTTAATGATAAACCTTTTTGCAGATGCTTTGTGTATTTTAACCTCTTTTCTTAAACTGAACCAAACAGTGACTGTGAAGTCAAAGTAGAAAAAGGGGTGGTCCTAAACAGGATCCTGCATTCTGAAAGTAGTGTGGTCCATGCCATTCCCATCCTGTCCGCATCCCAATGTGAGCGCTTTCTATATGTCCTTAACCACCCACATGCTATCAATAAGTAATAGTAAATGGGATACCCGTGCATTAAAACGATGCTAAAAGATCCCGACCAAGTATCAGTATGCGAACAACTGGGAATTGTGAGAATGTGTTGGATTAATCTGCAAAGGGAAATGTGAAAATGAAAAGCCAGGGTTTCACTGTGAGTAACATGTGGCAACAAGTTCTTGGCTGAATATTGTGACTTCCTGTGGCGTGTGCTTGGCAGTGTCAAAGTGATGGGAACAGACCACGGTTGTGAACACATTAAACAAATGATTTCACATGTTAATTAGTGAGCTTTAGTAGTGCTGCTAGCTCATGTTTGGAGACAGCCAGACCAGCCGTTTCCCTTGTTAACAGCTTTCATGCTAAGCTAAGCTAATCAGCTCCTGCCTTTGGTTTCATTTTTGGTGTACACACACGGTGCTGATCATCAAATCTAGAGAGTGAAGAGTTTGTCAAAGTGCTAAACTATCAATTTACTAAAGTAAAACTTCTGTTTTCTGTCTTGATAGTATTATATAAAATTCAAGCTTCCTAATCAACTGACAGTTTTTTTGGTCTTATTGTGTCTCTCTTTCTGACTCAAATGAAGGCTGAAATACGTTTTACAGAAATGCTGCATCACTGTGGCGCAGATTTTCTCTTGTTCTATTGTTCACACTGACAGCAAGAGCCTCCTTTTCACTCAGTCCACACATTTCAGAGTAAAGAAAGAGAGTACAATGTCCCTGGATTTTGTTACTTTGTACTTATTAGTGGCCACCACCCTACAGGCCAGATTTCTTGCACTTATTAGGAGCAAGAACACAAAGGTGATGCTTACTCATTTTAAAGTAGACAGAATGGGTTATTCTATATTTCTGTCCATGCAGCCAGTGTTCACAGGTGTCTGCACGTAGCAGATGTTTGAAAATTGATATGGATCATGTGAAATGTGGCTGCTGTGAAGCTTCAAACACTATTTTTTCATATAAAAATAATTTTCTAGTGCGAAGATATATGAATTCCAGTTAATTATGCATCCAATATCAGTTATCATGTATGAAAAGTCATTTTGACATGGACTGCCTGTGAGCTGAATTTCAAAGAAAGAAAGGATGACGCATAGGTGCTGAATGATAGACAGAAGAAATGAGGGTGAGAGACAGGGTTCGGTGTGTGTGAGAGAGGCAGCTGAAAAATAATTGAGCTTTAGCAGATGTAGTGACGCTGATTCTCCTGTAACTTCAATATCTAGCGTTGGCTGTTATTTAAACGTATACACATTGCTCCAAAACATTCGTCTTAATCACCCATTTAACTGTCACGATCAGCTTTCAAGAGGTTTGTAAAGCAGGAAAAATAATCTGTGTAGATTTCAGATCTTTAAATCAAAAAGTGACTGAGTACGTAAATAAAAAAAATAACAGAAAATTTATGAGACACCTTTAAAAAAATAAAAAATAAAAAGGGAGTTGATGAAATAGATTTTTTTTCTACTGGCGAACACAAAGTTGTGTCCTTCAGAACACCTACAGTTAAGGCCGAGCAGGTGTGGAGCCGGCTCAGATCCAGCCCAGTCATGAAAAAGCTATTTCGATTTTGGTGTTCACGGACATGAAAAAACGCCACCAAAAAACATGACAATTCGTGTCTGTGAACATGAATCAAGGAAGTATATTTTGTGTCAGATGCACATATTTTGTCCAGAGGAAGTGTGGAGGCATCACCATGGCAACCAGAAAAATAAGGCCTATGTTTTACATGGGTAAGTTCTTATATAGCGCTTTTCTACGCCAGCACTCATTTCTACAGCTAAGTGCTTTCTATCAAACATTCACACTATAAAGAAGACTCAGGGTTCAGTGTCTTGCCCAGGGGTACAAGGCATGCAGATTCAAACAGCTAGGGATCAAACCACCTACCTTTCAATTAGTAGATGACCTACTCTACCTCCTGAGCTACAGCCACCACCCTGTTATAGATACATGAATATAATCCAACAGTTTTAAATGCCTAGCCCCAACCAACTCCGTTTTAAACCTAACCAAGTTGCTTTTAAAGCCTAAAAGTAACTAAGCAGCATGTTTTAATAATTAACACACTTAAAAATGATAACAAAGTGATGTGTAAAAATCTGACATGTTGGTCTCGAACCTTGACCTCTAGTTTGAGCATCAAAATAATTTGCTCCATCACTAGTTGCTTGAACCTCAAAAAGCTGACCTTTAAAAATGAAAAATATTAATTTTGTTTGCACAAAAACACAAAGAAGTACAGGTGAAAGTTGACAGTTGAAAAGTCATGTTCAGGGACACAAAATTAAATTCACTGAAAGTCACAGAAATTCTTTATTGTAGTTCTGTAGTTCTTTATTAGAGCTGGCCTCCTCTATGAAACACGTACCTCTGCATATATCTGCTATTTCTGGCCTTATGTTGATAAAGTCTCATGTTCTGCCCCATAACTGAAGGTAATGGGCTGCTCCATACAAAGGTAGGTATTAAAATTATTAAATATTTTATGCGGGTTCACTTGGCAGGGTTTGCTTTTAAACATCCTCTGCTCTTCTCATCATTTGAGGGCAAAGAGAGTTCTGGGTCCAGAGCAGACACGCACTAAACAAGTCTTCACTTTACGAGAGCAGGTTGCTCACTAAAACACTTGTGATAGCTCAACAGAGTTCAACAGCTTATTTCACTTATGTTATAGTTTGCAGTAGCCTCTATAAATTATACCAGTAATCTTTGCCATCTGCATCTTTGACTATCATTATTGCTTTCCCTTCTGAAATGCCTCTGGTTCAACATGGCCTGAAGATAAATCCAAAGAAAAAAATTACTTTAGCATGAGTAAATTGTAGAGTTGTATTCTCTCAAATTAAACACAGCAAGTTACCATCTTACTGCAAAGGACGATGACAACAGTGGTAGGTTGTCAGCTCTGCTAGTCATGTCAACTCTCCCAAGGGGTTCCCTTTGAATATATTTTAATATAATGTATTTCCAACACTCTATATTAAATTTTAAAGGTTTTGGTGTGATAGTTACCACTGTTGCCTCACAGTAAGAAGGTCCTGGGTTCAAATGCATCATCTGGGTCCTCTGCCATCCTCTCACAGCCCAAAGATATGCACTTACTGATTAGTGATTCTAATTGGAGATAAAAGCTGTGTCCCAATTCACAGGCTGCATCCTTCGGAGGCCGCATATAAAGGCCGATTACATCAAAGCCAGGCGACGAAGGATGTCCCAATTCGTGCTCCAAATGTGGTCCACAAATGCATGCTCCTTTTCCCCAGATTTGAAGAATGGGTCAGGTGTATCCTTCATGGCCCAACCTATTCCAGGATTCATAGCACGGCGGTGGCTGTGGATAATTTCTTCCAAAAAATGGCGGACAGCTCAAGCGTGGCAGCCAAAGAGTAAACTTTTAAAAGTAAGTACTTACTTTTGTGTCACTTATTTATGCGACGATACAAATGTTTTAATAATGAAGAACATTAAAATTACTGTTGGCCACATGTTGGCAAAGTTATCTGACATTAGTTATGTTAGTACTTAATGCGGTTCAGGTTCTACTTGGTTTTAAAGCCTTTACTTTAAAATATATGCCATTCAATAGTTGGCATTAATCTTACAGAGAATGTGACAATTTTATGGATAATTAAAGTCAGTAATATATCCACAAACAGAACAAGCTGAAAGTCTGTGAATGATGCCTGGTTTTCAGTCTTGAATATCACTGCACAAACAGGATTCACTGCACTGTTAATGTTAGCTTGGTTATTTTGCTGCCTCTGTTCAGTGACCAAACAGACTTTAACGTTTGTTTTAACAAGCTGATGGTTCACTTGTTAAGCTGAAAGAAAGGTGCTTCATTCATAGGAGTTAAACATGTGGCCACTGTACCAGCTGGGAACTCTTCTTGTTTAGTACTGCTAATAACACAAACAGAAAATACTCCTTCTCTTTTGCTGTTTTGTAGTAGTGTATACCACCTGAACCCATCACTTTTCTGTCTGTCCTGCTTTCTCTTTCTTTTTCTTTCTCTCTGATTGTTTAATAAAAGAATGAACATGTATTTATAAGTTGAACTTGTGTTTGAATTCTGAAGCTCATCACACATTTAATTTCCATGTGTGAGAATTGCAAGTGTCCAGAGTCAGGACAGACTGAGGGACCCACTGCTGCACATCATCTGTGAGGCTTTGCACCCCTGATGATACACCAGGACAAACTTAGCAGTGTCTGAGGAAGCTGAGAGATGGAGAGAATAGATAGACTGTTCCCGCTTTGTGAAAGACAGGTAGAAAAGTTTAAAATAACTAATTATCTGTCCTGAATCAGTCTTATTAGGTAATGTTAAAATAATTTTATTATTCAAGTGTTTTCCGTATGCAGGGCCTTTAAGTCAAATACTATGAAAGGCAATAAAAAAAATTATATTAAAAAACTTAAAGTATGTAAGTATCAGCAGCAGAATCTACCTGAAAATAAATGTCCCTATTTTTTTCAGTTATATGAAGCATGGAGTATTTTGGATTAGTAGTACTGCTGTGTTTGTTGCATCATATTGCTGTAAATGTTTATATGATTTATATATTTTGAGGCAACTTGATCTATCGTGTTGCATCATATTTTATAAGGATGTTATGTGCTTGTATCATTTCTGCCCAGTTTGACTCATTTAGCAGAAGTCAGCCTGTTTAAGGCTCTGATATCTATTCTGTATGACTTAAAGCAATTATGATATGGCATGATTTTGTCACCCAATAAAGGAATATTTAATACATCAGTCTAATCTTCATTTGATCAAAAACAGTTATCACAGCTCGTAAATTTTCTTTTTACCGATATTCAGACAGATTTAGTAGTGCCAACATATTTTTTAAAATTGTCTATTCATATATATGTTACATCTAAATATGCAATGTGAAAGTGAAGATATAAAGTGATAGGAAATATAAATAAATGCAACTTGAATCTTTACTGCAGCTCAGTATTTGAGTTCAGAGTTCGAGTTTACTGATGTAATAAATAAGAATAATTAACATAATAATACATTTAATAGTGACCATATTATATTTACATTACCAAAGTGAGATGACACTCATGAACAACATTAGCTAAATGTTATTTACTAGCTAATCTTAAAATTACTGTTGTATATAGAAATTAAGCCAAACAGTCATGTTTTTACAGTCCCGTGGTTTTAGCCTCAGATACTTAACAAATAAAAAAATCTCATAAAAAATGTAGTATCGTGGTTGCTAGGCAACCTGAGCAGTGCAACAAAGGCTTGCCACCTCTGCGAAATTCAGCAAGTGTCACGGTCGGCTGGAGCTGACTGTATGTTGTGTGAATGTAGGACCCAGGAGCAGACACTGCAGGAGACAGTACTCAACTTCAAAACAAAACGCGAGCCTTTATTTGGGCTGATGGTAGAGACAACATGAACGACAATGCGAAAACAGAAACGATAACTAAACTGAGAACAGACTATGAAAACTGTGAAAGCTATGATAACTATGACATGACATAACAGATGACCTGACAATAATTGCACAGAAACACAGAGACTAAATGCACAAGGGGTAATCAAAGCCGTCGGACGCCAGCACCGGACCCAGAAGGCACGCTTCTGTAAAGTCTCCCAAATAGCCTTTCATTAGGGATTAAGACTGAACCATGGCCCAGCTTCAACTGCTCCCATTCACCAGCATTCTAAGTTTCGTAGCTTCTTAACTTTGCACATCTAAATGTCAATCCAAAGTCTTCTTCCATACAGAAGCAAAATTACAGCTCCAACAGCAAAAGCTACTGCTCTGCTGCTCCTCCATTGCTGTTTATCTCTGCTAGCCATGGGATGCCAGTTTTAATGTTTTCCAGGTTGCCAGTTCCCCTTCCCTCTATCCCTCTTTTACAAATGCAGCAGCAGCAGGCCTGGGAACACCAAGGCGTTCCCAGGCCAACCGAGATATAATCTCTCCAGCATGTGGGTAGAGGGTAGGGACGTAGATCGACCGGCAAATTGAGAGCTTCACTTTTACACTCAGCTCTGTCTTCACCACAACAGACCGGTGCAGGGTCCGCATCGATTGCCAGCTCTTGCCATCAACCGTTTACACAAAACCAACCCCGGCCCCAGACCTCTAACTTATCGGGAACCAGGTTGCCAGTTTATTTCTCTACTACCCCTCCTTTGCAATTTGTGGAAGCAAAATTTTCTGGCACTTGGATGGTAGGTTCTCTACAACTATCAACCTTTCACAAAATGTAACACTGCACATTCCTGGCACCATGTTGCCAGTCTTTGTCTCCATATTGGTCATTTGCAAACACAGCTGTAAATATTCCTCACACCAGGATGCCAGTTTTTCCATTTTGTTCCATCCTCCATAAGATGCAGCAGCAAACACTCGTGGCACCGGGATGCCAGGTTCTCGCCTCTATCGCTCCTTTTACGACATCTGAACTCCACCAGTGGATGAGAGGGTTTGTTCCCTGCACCTCCGGGTCGGGGAATGGGTCCTGACCGTCGTCTGCACTTATGTGCCGAGTGGCGTTTCAGAGTACCCAGCCTTCTTGGAGTCCCTGGGTAGGGTACTGAAGGGTGCTTTGCCAGGGGACTCTGTAGTCCAACTGGGAGACTTCAATGCTCATGTGGGCAATGACAGCGAGACTTGGAGGGGCGTGATTGGGAGGAATGGCCTCCCGGATCTGAACCCAAGTGGTGTTTTGTTGTTGGACTTCTGTGCAAACCACAGTTTGGCCATAATGAACACCATGTACAAACATAAGAGTGTCCATAAGTGCACGTGGCAGCAGCATGCTCTAGGCTGCAGGTCTATTACCAATTTTTTAATCGTATCACCAGACCTAAGGGCCATATGTTCTGGACACTCGGGCAAAGAGAGGGGCTGAGCTGTCAACTGATCACCTCCTGGTGGTGAGTTGGATCAGGTGGCGGGGGAGGATGCTGGACAGACCTGGCGCGCCTAAATGTATACTGAGGGTGTGCTGGGAACGTCTAGCAGAGGCCCCAGTCCGTGAGATCTTCAACACACACCTCCGGCAGATCATTCCGAGGGAGACTAAGGGACATTGAGTCCAAATGGACCATGTTCAGCATCTCCATTGCCAAAGCTGCAGCACTGAGCTGCGGCTGCAAGGTGGTTGGTGCCTGTTGTGGTGGTAACCTCTAAACCAAATGGTGGACACCAGAGGTGAAGGGAAAAAGACTTTCAAACTGCCTCGAAAAGATTCTGGCAAACAGTCAGGCGACTCAGGAGGGGAAAGCGGTGTTCTACCTGTACTGTGTATACTGCGGGTGGAGCATTGCTGACTTTGACTGAGAAAATTGTTGGGTGGTGGAAGGAATACTTTGAAGACCTCCTTAATCCCACTGGCACTGGAGGAAGCAAACTCTGGGGACAAAGGGGATGACCCGCCAATCTCCGGGGGCAAGGTCACTGAGGCAGTTAAACAACTCCTTGGTGGCAGAGACCCTGGGGTGGATGAGATCCTGAAGGCTCTGGATGTTGTAGGGCTGTTGGTTGACACGCCTCTACAATGTTGCGTGGAGATCAGGGGCAGTACCCCTGGATTGGCAGACTGGGGTGGTGGTTCCCATTTTTAAGATAGGGGACCGGAGGGTGTGTTCCAACTATAGGGGAATCACACTCAGCCTCCTTGGGAAGGTCTATGCCATTGCAAGAGTTTGGTCTGCATAGCCGGCAATAAGTCGGATTTGTTCCTGGTGGGTGATGAGCTCCGCCAGGGCTGCATGGACCAAATTTCTAGGCATAGCCACATGGCGGAAGGCTTTCATATGGGTGGTCTCAGAATCTCATCTCTGCTTTTTGCAGATGATGTGGTTCTGTTGGCTTCATCGGGTGATGGCCTGCAGCTCGCTTTGGAATGGTTCACAGCCGAGTGTGAAGCGGTGGGAATGAGAATCAG
>VOQK01039052.1:7158-21748 GCA_015052645.1 Benitochromis conjunctus
GGGGGCTGTGGGGGGGGGGGGGGGGGTTGTTTGGGGGGAGGGGGGGGGGGCTGGGTGGGGCGAGAGAGACAGTCTTGGAAAGTGGAGGCGCAGCTGGAACCTGAAGGAACGTGGAGTGGAGAAAAAAATGAATTCTCTCTGATGAAACGTACAGCTGAGAGCAAAGCCATGCTTGTGTGTTTCATGTGTGCATGTATGTGCGTGGGTGTCTTTTTGCTTCCTTACACTGGGGAGTCTGTTATGGACAGGGCTGTCTATGTGAGCCATGGGCTCCAGGATGTTGAAGGGGACAAAGCCAACCTGGTTAAACCGATTACGACACTTCCACCAGCGCTTGGATGACTCGATCACCTGTCGGACAGAGAGGGTTGCTGTCAGTGAGCGGGCTGTACGGTGTATCAACAACTGCAAATAGCTTTAGTCAAGCAAAGAATAACAGGACCTTTATGATGGGTCCCAGGAATGCACCATAAAATGACTTGCTTTACTGTGTGATCAATCAAACAAACAGTTTGATTGCTTGATTCTGTTACCTCCAGTGTTTCCCCCTGCTGCACGGAAAGCTCACTGCTGTTCCTGGCAATGAAGTCATAACTGCAGCAGTAGAGTCTGTCAGGCACCGGTGGGAGTGAATCTCTGATAAAAGGAGACAAAAGCTGTTTTTATTTAGTCGAGGTTAAAAAAAAAAACAGCAGTTCATTGATTTATGTCTTGTAGATGTCTTACATGTCATCATCTGGTGGGCTGAGTGGCTGAGGTGGCTGTTGCCGTGGGAGCAAAAAAAATTAAGAGAGAGAGAGAAGTGAACACAAATTAGCACAAAAGGCATAAAATATGTGGAAAAAAATAATGTCAGTGTAGATCGGGGTAGAGCTGACTATAAAGGTGTCATTTAAAAAAAAACCCAAAGAACTGATTGTGCATTTTATTCGGTTTTTCGCACGGATAGACAGAAATGTGAGCTGACCCATTAAAAAGCGGAAACTGTATCTCCACTGTTTACTGTACTTAAGGTGTGTTCATGCGTTAATGTGTTAAACCCCTGTGTTGTCTTTTTACACATCCACAGTTCCATCTATAGTTCTTGTTTCCACTGATGCACTATTAATGACTTCTGAATCACGTTATGGAAGTATTCCACACCTCCTGCTTTTCTCGAAGGGCTTCGAGTTTGTGCTGTGACTCAACCGGATCTTCCCAAACCTGCCCGTCAGGCCTCAAGGCTTCTGGCTTCCAGCCATCAAAGAACACGGGGGTGTATGGCGCTACAGGCCCTCGGAGCTGAGACCTGAGAGAGCAGAACAAGTCACTGCCTTGGCCTTCAGTGAGCTCAACAACCAAAACTATGATAGCTATTCAAGCAGTTTTTATTGATGGAAATTATGACATTGGATTTTCCTATTAAAGACTATGAAAGACTAAATAAAACAGGCCTTATATACGTTTGACAGCTAATCTATTGGTTCCCTTTTCTTAACATGAGAAATCAATAAATCCCAAAATGCCCTAAGTGGATCTGTTATGCTTCTTATTATATAGATACTGTTACAATGGAGCCTGATTGAGGCTCAAATTAAACATAGCCAAACTTTCAAAGAAAGTGAAGAAGACAAATGAGGATTACGTTTTAGTCTTTCAGTCCAAGAATAAAAATATGGAACTGGATATGAGCAAAAAAAGGTCCCCTTTAATTTCCTGTCCCCCCCAAAATCAGCTTTTTTCAAAATACAGGTAAAATAAATGCACCCAAAAATGTAAAAAAGTGCTGCATAACAATCAACAGGAGTAAAATGCTCCCTTTCCACAGCACAGTTGAGCTTGATACAACACCAAGACTGGAAGTTTTTAATGTGCAGCCTTTTTACATTTCTGGAATATAAAACACAAGTTTCGCAACTAGTCAGAGACAGGCAAGCGTTGATACCGACCGAGGGTGTGTCCAGTTGGGTCCCAGCGATGTCCAGAGCTGCCTCTCCTCCTCAGTCAGGGTATCTTGTAGCAGGGACACAGCAGAGCTGGTTAGGGCAGGGCTTGACACGGCGGCTCCGAAAGCCGGTCCTCCTGTTGTTTTTACCATCTGTGCAACACACAGATGAGACAAAATCATTGAGTGTCTTTTGTCCTGTCTTCCTCCCCTCACCCACAACCGGTCGCAGCAGGTGGCCGCCCCACCCTGAGCCCAGTTCTGCTGGAGGTCTCTTCCTCTTAAAAGGCAGTTTTTCATTCCTACTGTTGCCAAAGTCCTTTTTCATAGGGGGTCATGTAATTGTTGGTTTTCTCTATATTATTGTGATTTCTTTACCTTCAATATTGAATGCCTTGAGGTAACTGTTGTTGGGATTTCGCATCATATATATTAAATTGAACTGATGTCCCCACATCTTCGGTATGGATCTGGCATTCAAAGTCTTAATAATCGCTGACGGTTCTAGCAAACCGCAAAAACATTACTGCCCATTCTTCTGCCTGAGAGCCAAACATTAAACCGCAGATGTAAAAGCAAATGTAAAAAGCCTAATGGATACATCTGCACACAAAAGCCAAAGGACACAAGAAGAAGCACACGCATGTCTTTGAGAGACAAGGCTGCGTGTTCCCATTTGGGTGTGTCAGTTTACACAAATCAAACACACCCGTTTCACCCTCTTTGATTCATACCTGAGTGTAAAATTAAAGCACATACTTTGAAATATTCCTTTAATTTCTGCTAACTCGCAGTGCATCATCACGAGTGAGGCCACGTAACTGTTGATACTTTAATGAAGGGCATTGGACATTTCCACGAAATGAAAGTAAATAAATGATAATAAATGACAGTGTAAAGACACCTGATTTCTAAAAAAAACCCAGCCATAAACAACCCACTTTTTTTCACAGATGGAACTTACCAACGACCTAATTTAACCCTTAAGAGTACTCAGGGGCACTTTGCAAGGTTTGGAAGAACTTTCAAGGATTTCCAAGTAGGCTTAAGGGTTAAAACAGCCGTCGAGGGACAACAAAGTGGTCTTTCTAGTATCGAGACCATCTCGAATCTAAACCAAATGTTTGAGTGGTATGCACCAACAAACCCTGCCTGCATACAAATACAGCCAAGGAAACTGCGTAGATCAAACAAATGCTGCATTTTTGGTGTGCTTAGGGTTTCAATCAGGCCTCTGTGCAGGGAACTGCCCTGTGTAAACACTGAATAGAAGCTGTAGCTTCTGACAACATTGCTGAGCTACTCTGAAGTAGCATTATTTTGACATGACACATGCTTACAGTTCTGCATTGACGTCCACTTATATCAAGAACAAAAACACTGCCTGATTGGGCCTTCAAACAGAGAATGTGTCTTTCGAATCTAGGCATTTACCCCCCTGCTGATTGGGCCCCCGCATGGCATCACATGTCACATGGATTTATTTGGAGAGGTTGGTCATGCTCCCCCGCAGTGAAAGACAACACCTCATATTTACAGCAATAGCAACAACAGTTGCTGAGGTAGAGTTTATAACCCTGACTCACCATATCCAGAGGTTTGAACACATGGTGAATGAGGTCCTCTGAAGAAGGATTGGTGATGGTTGATTTCAGGCGAGCCTGAGAAATAAACAGAGGCGGTGAATATGCAGCTGCCATGTAAGCAAATAATAAAGCTGGACTTGATGGTCTACATACCAAGAGGCTGAAGCAATATTTGAATTTCTGGAAGATATCAACAAATTCCCCATCTGACGGGGGGCGGGCTTTTGTGGCGAGTAGCTCGTCTGTTGTTCGGGAACAAAATATAACAGCGGTCAGTGGATATGTTGCTTCAAACTGGAGAAACTGGAGAAGTCTGTGCATCTCCCTCTTACCTTCAGCGCTGTGCTTTTTACTTTTCTTCTTCTTCTTCTTCCTTTGGTTCAGCACCGTTGCAGCCTCAGCAGTCTGCTGCAGCTTGCCCATGAAGGCCTCGATGTCGTCGAAACAGTGATTGAGGATCCCCTGAGGAAAGACGAGTCGCCTTCGTTATGTGAAAAGCAGCCAGAAGTGGCGACAAAAGACACAAAAGAAATGAGCTGCCTTACCACTTCTCTCTCCGCTCGCAGGAAAGAGATATCAGGGCCGCCATTTGCTGTCGTGAAATAGAGCAGGGGACTCGGTTTATCCATGTTCATTCATCTCTGCACTTCCCAAAGCCACCCTCTCACAAACCCAAGCTCACAAAGCCATCTCTGTGCTCTGGAGAGACGTTTAGCTCGAATACCTGTTGCTTCTCTCCTTTCCTCCTGCTCACTTTCCCAACCCTTCTGAATACTTTTGAAGCACTACTGAACAGACATGCATGTGCAGAAAGAAGTCTACTTTTTTTCTCACCTCTGGGTCCAGGGTAAGGTGGAGGGTTGACATGTGGGGGATTAGGAGCATGCAGCACGGGAGGACTTGGTATATTATAGGGGTCGAACATATCTCCTCCACCGTGAGAAAGCCTGTGGGGTGAGAGGAGAGATTCAGTGCTTCTCCCACAACACAGCACTACGGGTTAAAAGGTGATAACAGTGTTTTTGTTGACGATGGTGCAGGTGTACACTCAGCACCAGCAAATGAGACGCCCTTCAGCAAGGGCTCAAGAAGCCATATTCACAAGCCTTAATGCCTTAACAGCAGCATCCTCTTGGTAAGAGCTCCAAACGGCTCTGTGAGCACAGTGCAGTCAACGTGGCACCTCTAAGATTTAACTCTTTCCCTTATAAAGAAGACATGACCTCCCCTGCACCCTTAATGATGGATTTCGACACCTCAGTATATATCAATAAAGACGTGGTTTTACGACCAGTAGAATATTTTCTAGGTTTTTCCAGGGTTGGCTGTGTAAACAGGGACCACTCTCACTAACTTCTAATGCAAACCCAGTCATTTTTGTTCTATAAGCAGGTCCAAAATATGACAGAAAGCACTCAGTTCAGAAAGGAGCTTCAAAGGTTACTCCCACAAGGCTTAGGAGGGGAAAAGAGTTAATCCTCCAGCCCTCGTTCCACCACGAGGAAAGAGTGAACAGAAATACTTTACACAAATTAGCAAGCAATAAAAAAAGCATTTTCTGAGTCTGCCATCTCTTTTTTATTCTAAACAAATACAAGTAACCCAACAGTGATGACTTCTACTTTTTAGCAATTTAATTAAATTCTGGTGTAAGTATAAAAGGCTCCTGTTGTGTTTCTTACCGCATGTCTCTGCCCTTCACGTGTCCTTTAAATAGAAATGTTCTCAAAGCCAAATTAGGCCTGGAGCCTTCGCCTGTGTTCCCCTTGCGCACTCTACTCTCCGTCACAATGGCCTTGCTATCGCTGTCACACCTTCTTAAGTTATGTAGAAACCGGTAGAACGAGTCTTTTGCTTGCTCTCTCTCTCAGCTGTTTATACTGTTTGTCCTCCCTCTCTCTGCCTCCACGCAGGTGGATGGCAACACAAAGCTGCTTTGAGTCAGTGGAAAAATGAGACATAATGACAACGATGGCAAAAATCAAACTGCTTTAAATGGGATGTGGGTCTGAGTTTCCTTGTGCGGTTGTCAATTATAAACTCCACGCATACGATATGATTGTGAAGACAGACAGAAGCATGGCCTCCCATTAAAACCGTGCCAAGAAATGCACTTCCGTGGGTGTGCGATTATGACAGTCACTGTACCTGTGGTCATCAGGGGGCAGCTTACTCTTGTTGGCAGTGGAAGTCGAAACTGCCAGCGTGACGTCGTCGCAGATTTGCTCTGCCTGTTTAAAATGACAACATGGAAGTGGCATCACTGGTAAAACCTGATGCAAATAGACCCTATGACTCATTCAGGACAACACTTGGGAAAACTCCTCGTGCCGTCAGCACTCACCTTCACTGTCTCACAGTTAAAGAAGTGGATGTCTGGCTTCTTCTGATCTTCACCTTGGCAGACTAACATAAGGAGGGATGAGAAGTGTTTTTCTGTGTTAATAGCTTCACAGCGAAAGATGGATGTGAAGGCGTAGCTCTCCAGCTCGTCCTGCAAGGGTAGTTAGAAATGAAGGTCATTGTGGATGCAAATATGTGTGGTATTTCACAGCTGAGCACATTTCAATCTCTTTGTCATCTACTGAGCCACTCATAACCTGCTAACACCCACGCGCCGGCCCTCACCTGACTCTGTACGTCTCTGAGATAAATGCCCCCCGCTCCTACGTCCAGGTACATCTGTTGACTCCATAGCTTTTGATTCTGAGCCAGGAAGGAAAGACGATTCTGAGCTTCCTCAACGCTATGCACTTCCCCGTTCTGCAGCGAGAACGTCAGAAGATGCTGCAAAGTAATGAGGAACAATGAGCACATGAGGAAAAATGCACGAAAAAAAACATCACTCAGGGGAAGGCACTCACTGTGACAAGATGCCGAGTGATGTTTGTCATCTTTTGTCCACTGTCACCTGGAGATGCTCAAGATAAAGCAGCTATCCTATGAAAACAGATCTGGAAAAGGAAGCAGAATACCAGGACCACTCAGAAACACATCCTGGACAGAGTTACGAGTGATGTTTTCAGATGGAGAGCTTAACGATGGTATTGTTTTAACAAGTTATCAGCAGCTCCTACTTTCTAAAACTAAACAGAATTACTCACAAAAGAAATATCCTCATTCAAACTTGCCCTGCCCCTCCCCTTTTCCAGCTTACGTCTGTCTATCCCAGCTCTGCTTCGGTAACACAGGATTTTGGTGCCTGAGTTACTGAGCGAGCAAGCCGCCCGGCCTGTCTGGTAAGAGTTCAACGTATGACACCAACCTCCCTGTTTCTCAGTGACCACTGAACAAGAGTCACTGGCATCAAAGACAGCAAACGCTTAGTATCACTTACATGGTTTCACTTAAGAACTCTGGCCACAAAACAATATCACTTAACCTTTATGTATAACCACCCGGTGCCAACCTGGTGTTGTACGAACATACAGTGTGGCATTTCAAAATGAAACTGGGACAGTGCGGTAAGAAGGAGAGTTTTGTGCACAATACATAAGTAAAAGTATTGTTTTAAACATTTCTACATCCAAGTAAAGCCTCACTTGGCATCCATCCATTATATTTTTTTAAATATATTCTACGTGTGCAACTTAACTGCATAGATTTGACAGAAATAGTTGTGGTGTTGTTGATGTTAAGTAAGAAGATTAAGAAAATCATGCCAGGTTAAGTCAGAATTAAGTCAAGTGTCCACAGTGCTTTTGATTTTAGTCTCAAATGACCTCAGTTCAACACAAATACTAAATTACTGGTGACTGTTTGGTTACAGCTTGATAAATTACTACGAGTAACCAAGAAACGTACACAGCATATAACAAAATTAATTGCCATACTTGAGAGTCAAATAATCAAAGATCTAAGATGTCAGAGACTGGAAATAGATGTCAAATGAACTTACCGTAACTTGGTATAACTCCAGTGCCTGGATCCTGAGGGTCACAGCTATCTACGTTTGATCCTACAGAAACCAAAACCTGTCTAGAGCCTTAGTGTGACAAGAGGTATCTTACTCACCCTTAGGTATGAAAGCTTTGACAAGCAGAGGTGTGTCACATTGTGGAGTCCCGCCCAGTATTTCACCCCACCTTAAAGATAAAAATATTTGTTCTTTCTCTCTCCTGTACACCTACGGGTGCATTTCACACGGGAACACGTAAAGGTTAAAATGCAGGCTAGGCTAAGTCGCAGTTGGAAGGTAAAGTTGGTGAATGGTGACACAGAGTGAGTGGGAGAACAAAAAAATGCTCAGAGGCCAGAATTGAACCTAGTCGCTGTAGTAGGCTGCCACGGAGAGTAACGGGGGGAAGGAGGTCCATGCAAAGGTGCAGTGTGCAGGAAAATAAAACAAACAAGAGATTGATCAGCTCAGATACTTTTTCATTGTCAATAATTGATGCAAATTGTGGGGAGGGAAGGTTTTTTTGTCTTCTGGGAGGAACATGCCCAGAATGACAAGTGAAACCCTGCAGAGCTGCTGTTTCAGGACCTGAAGAAATTGGCCAGTTGAGAAATTATTGACACAATTCTGATGGGATCAAAGCGCCACAAATCTTTATCTTTGCTGTCATGGGGAATTTCTGATGAAGGTTTCTGCAAGTGAAGAAGATTTCGGGAGTTACTAAAATAACAAGGTTATTTAGTGTGCTCAGCAAAGGGAAGGGAAGTAAAGCTGTGTATACTGTTGATAGGTTAGGCAGCTGGCAACTGTGCATATCCATATGAAAAAAGTTGCCATAAGACTCTACGCAAGCCCGTGAAAAAGTAGACCCTATGATTCAACAGAACCACCTTTAGCAGCAGTAACCTGAAGTAATCCTTTTATGTATGACTTTATCGTTGTGGAGGAATTTTGGCCCACTCCTCTTTACAATATTGCTTCATGTCACTGAAGTTATTGAAATGAATTCACGTACAGCTCTTTTAAGGTGCTGCCACAGCATTGCAATCAAGTTGAGGTCTGGACTTTGAGTGGGTCATTGCAGCACCTTGATTCTTTTCTTTTTGAGCCATCCTGTTGTAGATTTGCTGGTGTGCTTGGGTTCATTGGCCTGTTGCATTAACGTTTATGTGTCAAGCTTTAGCTGCAAACTCAAATCATCACCCGTCCACCACCATGCTCGACAGTTGGCATGAGGCGTTTGTGATGATATGCTTAGTTTCCTCCAGAAGATGGTGCTGTGCATCATGGCCAAACGCCTCCACTCTCATCACTCCAAAGGATGTTGTTCCAGAAGTCTTGTGGTTTGTTTACATGAAACTCTGCAAACTTTAAAGAGAAGCCTTTCTCCTGGAAATTCTTCCAAACCAAGACTTGTTCAGTCTTTTTCCTTACTGTGCTGTCATGAACTTCAACATTTAACATGCTAAGCGAGACCCATAGGGTCTGAAACGTAGCTCTTGGGTTTTTTTTTTCTTGGACAGTCTAATCTTGGGGTGAATTTGCTGGTATGCCCACTCCTGGTTAGGACTGGGGAAGCATTAATGCTCCACACCAGAAAACCGGTAAAACTTCTGTTTTTTTAGAGGTCCTCACACTTGCTAAGCATATAAAAATTAAGTGAATTTGATTTGCAACACATGGTGTTCTTTTTTACCTTCTTATTTCCTGTGAAAAATGATACCCATGATGGCTGATTTTAATATTTCACATTTTTGGAATGTGAACATAATTAGAACAAAATAATAATTAGAACGTGTGTGTGTGTGTCTGGGGGTTGGGGGATACATGATTACACAGTGTACAGGTTTGATTTAAGAGGATGAGGTGGGTTCTCAGAGAAATTGAAAACTGGGGTGTCATATTTCACAACAGTACTTGATAAGACAAGTCCCACTTTATCCGCCAATAGAGAGGTGGAGGCGGAGTCCGTGAAGTTTGTGAGGTTGGAGCGTGACTTTGGTTTAAGGACAATTGAAAAACTATTTCAAGAACCTCTTCCATTACGAGGACTTTTTTTTTTTTTACATCACAAGGTATTTATCATCTATTAACTAATGCGCATAATTATTTCCAAACGCGTAGATTATTTGAAGTTTATGAGTTTATGGGTGATACTGCTCTCTTAAAAAACTCCCAAACCCGGTGTTGTCGGCATACGTGGCAGATTGTGTGCGCCTGTACGCGTGAGAAAAACGTCTCTCCTCGGTCGGAGTAGAATTTAAATCTAGTAAATACATAATCTGAACAATAACAATGCTGCTACAGCCACTCACGGGCACGAAGTTCTAATTTCAATAGGCTGTAAAAGCCATGCTGAGACTATTGCATCAGCCTCCGCCTCCCTTGCTTTCTTTTCTTATTTTCTTTTGATAAAAGTGAGAAAACGGAGCAGAGACAAAAGATTTAGTGGTGGCAAACATAAAGATAACAACTTCACCTGGATAAAGTGGTATTTTCCCACGTCTCCGGATTTTAACCATCTACCTGGCATCATACATGAACACGTGTCAGTGGTGAGTTAGCGCAATGCCTGTTATGTGCGCAATCTCAAATCGCTAAAATCTAGGTGAAAGCTTTAACAGTGGGGGAAGGGGGTAAACAGTAGTGCGTTAGAGTTAACTGAAGTTAGACTAAATACAACAACAACAAAAAAACAGTTTTAAGAACGTGTTTGTTAACCAAAATAAAATCAAAACTAGACTTTGGAGTGGGGGAAACGATTTTTATTCTTGAAAAACTAAATAGGGATGTCTAAAGTTTTAATCTTTGTTCAGTTGGTCAACAGAGGCACACTGAGGGGGCCTAGCACATATGTTTATTGAGACTTGTGTGTTTATGTGACTGAGTGCCAAGTGCTCTCAACTTTCTAATACTCCAAATACCTCGTGTGCCATAATAACAAAAAGAAAACATCAAATGTATTTGTAATTTCTATGCATGCCCTTAACAAACTTTAATTAAAAAAATCTTATTAAGTTTTTCATAATTTGATATTTCTGATTTAGTCGTTTATTTATTCATATTTACTTCCGCACTGTTGTGCATTTCGTGATTTGTTACATTACAAGCGACGTCATAACCAAAGGTGTTCGGTAAATCTCATATGGATAATACATCGCTTTTATTTTGAAGTTACAGGCACAAAAAGGTGGGCGTGGCTTCACGGCGTCGCAAGACAATGCGGAAAAAGGCTGCTACGTCGTAGTAAACGGCTTAACAACGAAAATACCCGCGTTTATAACATAGTCAGCCATTATAAGTCTTACTTTACTATTTAAGAATTTAATAATAGTGGTTTGAGAAGTTTCTAGCGTGTAACATTAAAGAAGGAATATAGAAACAGAAGAATAACTGAGCTCGATATTGTTTTAGTGATAGTTGAGCAGCTACACGTGGCCGTTTCCTCTAACCGAAAGGATAAAAGATTATCGTCGTTGCCCTCCGTTTCTTGCCTCTTCTTCTACCTCTCCGTTGACTATACCCGCTGCTTTCCAGGTGAGTTTGGCTTCATGTAAAGTGTCCGTTTTCTGTGAGTTCTCCAGCAGCTGAGTCCAAACGGCCGAGGATGCTCTTGGCCATGATGCCATTGCATCAGTCGAGATACCGCGCAAAGTCACTTGAAGGGACTATTTTTGGGGGGGGCTTTAAGTGGTATTGAGAGTACCTGTAAGTGATATGGGGAATATAATAGAGGGTACCAAACAGTACAGTGCCCCATGCAACTAATCGTAGTCGTCCTATTGATGTAAATGATATGGCCTAAATAACACCTCCTGTAGCACCTGTAGCATGTTTCAGTCCAGTGTTCTTTATGTACAGATCCCAAAACTGTAATGAACAACTGCGTAAGCAATTTAAAATTAACCTGTACATGAAACGGAGAATCCACACAGAGACCACCACACGTGCTGGATTCATTTTAGGTGTTGATTTGCTGAGTCGTCATCATTAATCTCTTTGAAAAGCTAACATTCTTTGATTTTGCAGCCTTCAATTTCAGATGGAGAAGCAGCCCTTGCCAGCTGATGATGACAAGACAGAAGCCACAGAAGTTGATGGGCTCACTGGAGAGAGCAACCCGCAGGAGACGCCCGAGCCAGACGCCCGGGCCGGATGGAACAGTAAAATAGAGTACTTTTTGGCTCAAGTGGGATTCAGCGTTGGACTCGGCAATGTCTGGAGGTTTCCGTATTTGTGTCACCAGAACGGAGGAGGTAAGTGCCTGCGACTCTTAACCACAGTAGATCGCATGTAGGCAAACACATGTGAAGAACGTTCACTGTTAAATGCACTATATGAATCTTTGTGTCTTTAATGAACATGAAACACGTTAAAATCTCACCACACCGCTGAAGTACGTGTCGTGTGATGTGTGGGATTTCACATCAGTTTGCTCCTATTTTGAAAAATTTACTTTAAGTTACCAACAATAAGGGAGAAAAGCTGTATCACAAGTGGGTGGTTGGGTGGCAGAGCATATGGTTTTCAGCTCCTGGTATACGCCTCTCCACGTAGGGTTTTTTAAAATATTATTTTGTGATCATTTTTCCTCAGGAACTCCAAAACAAAGTAACTGTCTTTGCATTACTGGACAAGTGATTAGACCAACACCAGAAATGAAGCAGTGGAGTTGTGTGTTAGCAGTTTTAGGGTGAAAGTCTAATCTGTATAAGCCAAATAGATCAAACTGGTGTTGGTGGAGGAAGCACTCAGAGCTGCTATGAATCCTGCTGTCGTGCTTGTATAAACATCTGCTTCTCCTTTGCATACGTTGTGTTGCTCTTTTGCTAACTGAGAGTCATTCTCTTCCTAGGAGCCTTTCTCCTGCTGTACGTCCTGCTGATGCTAATCGTGGGCATCCCCTTGTTCTTCCTGGAGTTGGCAGCCGGTCAAGCCATCCGGCAGGGCAGCATCGGAGTGTGGAAATACATCTCACCCAGGCTCTCTGGCATCGGTTACTCCAGCTGTGTGGTAAGATAACAACTGTTGAATGATTAACCCGCCTCGCTTCCTCCTCCTAACACTGTCAGTGTGGACAGAGTGGTATACCATATTTGTTATTTGTTACCAAATAATTGTATTACTGTCTGTCAGGGCCACTTTCTCTTCTCCATCTTGAATGTCAGGACAGCTGTAGTTTATGAGAACAGGAAATCCTCTTTCATTCTGTACGGCCTACAGCCATGCGCATACTGTCTTCTCTGGTTTTAACATATTATCTCATTTTCAATTGTTCTCAGGTTTGTTTCTTTGTGGCTCTCTACTACAATGTGATCCTTGCATGGAGTCTTTTCTATCTCGGGAACTCATTCCAGCATCCTTTACCTTGGGAGAAGTGCCCAGAACAGGGGAATGTAACAGGTAAACATGGCGCACTGAGGTTCAAAACTCGTAAAGTCGCGAGCACGAGCGGTGTCAAATGTAAGCGTAGTAATTTAATGTGTATTTTTCCTTTTCTCACCAGTAAAGGAATGTAACGAGAGCTCTCCCACGTCGTATTTCTGGTACCGCAAAGCTCTGGATATCACAAATTCAATCGATGAGACGGGCTCTTTCAACACGTACATCGTCTGCTGTCTGCTGGCAGCCTGGACCATCGTGTGTCTGGGGATGTTCAAGGGCATCAAGACGTCTGTAAAGGTACCTGCCTGGTCTCATTTGTTATAGCGAAACAGTTTTATTATATACGTTTCTTCAAACGTCTCAGTTTTAAATGGCTGATGAGTGTGTTTAACCACACTGTAATATACATGCTGGTGTTGTGTGAATCACATGTAAAGGAAAAACTGGCGCCTCCATTAGAAATGGTGCTGGGACAGGTTAGTTTGGTAGTTTTAAAGAAAGTAACTGTTTTGGAAATTAAATATTTATTGTAGTGTTTACTCGGGAATCAGCTGATTAGAATACTAAAATAACAAAAGCATAAGACAAGTCCTTCATGCGTCTTGCCGGCTAACACTGACATGCAGCGCTGCTTGCTGTTTACATCTCTCAGTTGGGTTAAATCCCTGTCATGTGTTGGATTTCAGGGTTACTCTGAGTGACTGAATCTGTGGAATGCGTGGCTTACATGTCGGCTGACCTCAAATGGCAAAGACTGTTTCACGTGTTTTAAGATTTTTTTTTTAATTTGTCTTCAAATTTCCCCTAATACATTAAACAGTCTTTAGCGCTGTACACCACAATGGGGGAAATTTTTTTTTAAAAAGGATTATATGGCAAGTCCAAGAATTTTGTCCATCCTACAGTAAACACATCACGAGGATGGGGATGATGTGTTTTGCTGTATACTGTATTTTGTGTTGATGCTAACGTCACTCAGCTGATATCAGAGGATTCCTGCTGTTTCTATCACAACAGCCATATGTTTTTGTTGTGATAAGCACGGCAGTCAGCTAGGGAGGCCCAGTTAAAACTTTTGGTCCTAATAGCACAAATTTGTTGGCACATTCTCACACCATTATCCTCTTTTATACCATAATGGTAACTATTGCATTGGTATTTAAAATTCTGTTTTGCTTTTTTGTTCATTTAAAAATATTGTATTTATTTATTGTTATTATTCAGGGGCTATAACAAAAGAAATTGCAATATAAATGGGATAAATAAAGCTCAAGCTCCACACTGCTCTAAACACTCAGTCTCAAACTGTTTTTTTCTTTCTCCTGGAAACATATGACATCAAATAACGCCAGCAGTTTAAACCTTCTGTTTGCCAGGGGTAGCCAATCAGGAGGCAGTTTGCTTAAAGGGACGGCTTGTTTCAGTCACAGGATGAACTAAGGGGCTGAGGCCCAGTGCATGATGAATAGGGGTTATTTTGAACTGTAAGCATAATAAGTCTCCTTTAATTGCATATCCAATTGTAATGATGCAGTAAACGAAGTTTACGCATCTGTAAATAGCTTTTAATGTTTAAAACCATGCTGATGTCTATATTTAACATTATGTGTTTATTATGATGTGTTTTGCGCACAGGTAATCATTCTTTCTGCTTCTCTAGGTGATGTATTTCTCTTCCGTCTTCCCTTACGTGGTGCTGTTCTGCTTTCTCATCCGAGGGCTCCTGCTCGATGGAGCCTTTGAAGGAATCGGCTTCATGTTCTACCCAAAGGTATCGGCAGATGAGACGTCAGTGTA